>UELU01129676.1:69528-107303 GCA_900490025.1 Megastigmus dorsalis
TATATATATAATGGAGTATATATAAAACAATTTTTATCACCATTTGGTCTCCAAGATCGAAAAACATAACAAATCATTTTATAAAATCTAAAGCAAGCTACTTTTGGAAAAGATTAAACTCTAAAATTGAAATCTTTCAAGTGATTCTTTACTTTTTTTAAGAATGCTTGTCATTTATAAAGATTTGCATCTAATGTAATAAGTTGATGTAATAAATTATATAGGTAATATACATTTCTAATTAGCTTCAGTTTTTCGAAATGTATTATAACTGTACTTTCCATTTAATTTAATTTTGGTTTCCAAATTAAAACCTGGTTAGTCGACAAATTATATAAATATGAGAGAAAGTAAATCGATAGACTGTATGCCCATATGATCTATATGAACTTTCAAGAAAGTGTATACATAAGAGTTTGACGTTATGTTTACTACGTGACACTTACATTATGAACTTTTGCATACCAACGTAAGTCAATAACTGCGTCAATACATTATTATTAGAGTAAGAAATATAACTTTATGAGTTTGTTGGATACACTAAAAATCATTGTTCTTAACAGCTTAGGAAATCGAATTATAATTATCTTTATGGTATTACCTTTCATTACCAACTCAATAATAAACTATATCAACAACAACCAGATAGTTTAGTTTCATTCCGATATCTTTCTTTATCAATTCCAGCATTCGATTAAACCATCCCGATACCTAATTAAAACTGTATACATACAGCAATACACCTTGAAATTCCAAAATCAGGAATTCCACACCTCACCTCCCTCTGCATAACCAACATCCCAATCGCCATAATCCCAAGAAATATGCGTCCATTATTCGAAACGAGCCTGGCTCTAATCAGCAAAGCTTTTACCCATACCGTAGAACTCAATCTCGCCTGCTCTATCCTCGTCCTCGTCGCCGCATTAACTCCCAAAAGGAAAACAAAGAAAGAAAAACCTCCATCCTCGTAAATAGAACTGGATAGACAGGCGCGAGCTCGCTATACTCCCCGACCTCTTATTTAACAGCTTCGACTAATACATATAATATACAGAGCAGATATCCTCTCTACAGAGCATCAGCCGAGACATTACTAAACTCCAGGAATGACTGGCGTCATCTCGTATAATTAACGTCCGAGCTCGCGCGCGCGATAAAAGACTACCAGCCAAGAATTAGACGCACACCCTTTCGGATCCCATAGACAGCAGCAGCAGCAGCGGTGCACAAGAAAAACCTGGTGCGCGCGCAGACTTTCACTCGGGGAATCTGCGGCGGCGCATCGGGTAAAGTCGCTCGTACGAGCCGATCGCGATTCGCGAGCCCCGTCGACCGCGTTATGCATGCAAGCGCCGGAAAATTACGAGGCCCGCGACGCTCTCTATACATACGACTCCATATCACTTATATACCTATATACACAAGTTCGCTCGACGCGCTTCTTTTTATTTTTCGCGCTCCGCACCTACGTGCAGTATTCGCGTAAAGTCGTGCACAAATGCACCGCACACGGACGCTCAAGCACACACGCGCGAAATGTCGACGTCGTTTCCCTTGTTATCAAGCCCGAATGAAATAAGCGAGTCGTTAAACTTTACCGTTATCGCGCAGGCGCTCGCATTACCCCGCGTGCATGTGTGCATATTCGCTCTCCCTCTCCCTCTCCCTCTCTCTCTCTCTCTCAGCTCCATTTATTCTTAGCTATATAACGTAAATGTGCATATACGCGCGAGGATGTGTATCTGTATATATACATATATGTGGGAGCTGGAGCCTCTGCGCTGCACTCGCGACGTCGTTGTCGCCGCGTCGATTTCCCAATTATCTGTGCGTGTACGTCAATTATATGCGCCGCGGAGACGATTTCTTCTCTTGTGCTCAGCGTGCAGTTTCTGCATGTCTGTATATATGTGTGTGAGTATGCTCGTTCCGCTCTTCTTTACCTCTATATGCTCCTCTCTCTCTCTCTCTCTCTCTCTCTCTATCTCTCTCTCTTTCTTTCTCTCTCGCTTCTTTCTTCTTATCGGGCGAAACGGGATTTTGCGGCAATGAGGAAACGTCCACGAGCCGAGCGCGCAGCTACCCAAGAGAAAGAGAGAGAGAGAGAGAGAGAGAGACTTGTCTTTCTCGAGATAAACGAGAGTGCAGTCAGCGCACAGAAACGCTCGCGAATACTGCGACTTCCTTTGAGCTCGGCTCTGTTGTATATATATATATAGATATATATGTATATGGGTGGACGCGCGCACGCACGCGGTATAATAACACTGTTGCAATCTTATCAATGGCCGCGTCTGTTTGTAATCGTGTTTTATAAGATCCTGCATGCCTTTTTCTCCGATAATAATTAGCATTCTTAGAAGGCTCTCGTGCGACTCCACGATTCCATCTCCTCGAGACGACTCTCCTTCTCCCTCTCTCTCTCTCTCTCTCTCTCAGACTGTATTGAGTGTACTTTGTATTATAATGTGAACCGGGGATGCGCGAACGATGTGCATTGATTATCATGTGTGTGTATATATACATATATGGGAGAGAGAGATGCGAGCGGCGCAATACGTAGAAAAACTTTTTCATCGAGGCGAAATCCACGACAACGAGTCGTGTATTATATGCGCTTATACAGAAAAGCTACTGTTTGTCTCTCGTTAATGACCTACATAGCGACCGGTTGCCGCGCGCGCTTTCCGCGCTATAAATGATAAATCGCTGCTCGTGTGCAGCGGCGATCGGTAGAGCCGCACTGACCCAGCCGGAGGAAGTGAGACCATTCGTGCAGAGCTTCGATCGAGAAATTCTGTACGATCGCGATAGTCTGCTTCATTTATATAAGAGATAATTCTTTCATGTGCCTAGAGGTTATTTTTGTACGAAAGCCTACAGGTTGATTAGACTCTTTGCATACGAGCTAATTTATATTTAAATATCATTGGTGATTTGTGTTTTTCGTTATCGATTTCGGGCTGAAAAGTTACTTTTCTTATAATAAAGCGATTCAAAGTATATTATATTACATTATATTCTCGATCATCGTTGAAATAAAAACATTCGGGTTGTAAAATTATATAGCAGATATACACGTGGCAGAGCAATTAAATATAGACCAAGTTGCGCATGCGAAAATCGTAAAGGCGGCATATCGTACACGGACGCTAAGCGCTGCTGTAAAATCTGTTAAAGCGCACGCAAACGAGCAACAAGCGAGATATAAAAACAGCTACTAATGTCCACTGCATTATGCTTCTTCAAATGCGATTTGCGCCTATTCCGTTTATAATATTTTCAAAGCAAACAACTAAATGACTTAAACGTATACAATATTATATAGAATATAAAATATTATCATTTGCGGGACATTTTTATGAGATCCTCAGCTGTATTAAGAATATCTAACGTTCGCTTCGTAATTTATGGAATAGAATAATTATTATCAATATTTGTATTTTAATTAAAGAAATAACGTTTCCTTATTATCGATTTCCGATTTCCAAAGTATCAATTAATTCTTGCTGTGCATCATTATGCAGTATCTTGTTTAATTTATTTACACAAATAGAAATGCATACTTAAATGTATATTTTGCTGGTCGTTAATGTTTAAAAGATAACATTATATTTAAATCTATAATTATTCTTATATATGTGCCTTATTATTTCCTCATACTAGAAATCAGAAAAGTTTAGAAATTGGTCAGTTTTTTTTTATCAAAACTAGGAATGCACATTATGAATAAAAAAATGTATAAAACTATCTTTTTATTTGTATAGATTTTCCAGTAAAAGAGTACTATAAAAAAATGCTGGTACCACATTGAACAGAACAGAAGAGCTAAAATGTCCAGAAATGAAACAGTCGCGAGTGATTGGACACGGTATTGAGCTTACCACCGCTTATAGCATCAAAGCGTTTCCTATTATTGTACAACTTCCACGCTTTCAACCTCTCTCCAACAATTTTTTTTTACCCGTCCCAGCTAAGGATCGAAATAGCAAAAATAGAGCATCGCAGCAAATGGATGAGCGATTCTCGATTCGAAGCAAGAGAGAAAGAAAGAAAGGCGAGTGCAGCGATTACTCGAACGGTTCGAAGGTGCGACATTTAATGTCGCGACTGCACAGAAAAGAAAGAAAGAGAGAGAGAGAGAGAGAGACAGGGAGAGATAGAGAGAGATAGAGTTGCCGACGGTAGTACGTTTAACGAGCAATCGTCAAATTAAATTAAACGACATGCGAATCGTTAAAGGCCGCTGGAGTCGCGAAAGAGATAGATAGATAGAGACAGAGACAGCGAGAGAGAGAGAGAGAGAGAGAGAGAGAGCAGCGACGGCGGCAAATGCGCGCGGATGCACACCGTTAACTCGCACACCGCCAGAGCAGAGCTGCAAGTGTATAGCATTGACGAACCAATGCTACCGTGCGCTGCCGTTTACACTCCATACCTCTCCTCTCCTCTCTTAGCTCTCTCTCTCTCTCTCTCATTTCGTCGTCGTAGTCGTTATGCCATTGGCCTGCCTTCCTTATTAGTGCGGATATCTGTATACTGTATATATACTTCAAAGACTTTTCTAGTCGCGCAGGTATACATAAACATGGTAGGCGGCAAATTGTTGACTCTCTCTCTCTCTCTCTCTCTCTCTCTCTCTCATTTTTCCTCGCGTTCTTACGTCGTCGTCGTCGTCGTCATCGTCGTCGTCTCTAATTTTCCCATTTTAAATTATTTTCGCGAATTCCCGGGTCTCGGAGCGTTCGTTAACGAGTGCATAATGCTCGGGAGTTTTCTCGAATTATAAAGCGGTTTTGAGCTGCATTGGCATATAAATAACGACCTTTTAATTGGAGGCCCCCCTGATCTCTTATTTGCATGCAACGCGCCTCTGCATCAGAGCTCTAAGCACAGCTCTGCAGTCGACGCGACGCCGGCATAGATATTATTTTTTACGACGTTGCCGCCGCCGCCGCCGCCAGAGATCCGCGTCTACGTATACCGTTTATTAAAAATCCTTAATACGCGCGCGTGCTCGCGAGAGAGAGAGAGAGAGAGAGAGAGACGAGCTCCTCGAGGGATTAACAGTTTATCGCTCGAGCTCTTCGGCCTGTTCTTGCCGCTGTGCAGATCGCGAATTTTGCAGATCCCTAAAAATATGGTATCATAACGCGCGTTGAGGAAAATTAATTAAATTTTATGCTCGACTTCCTGCCTCCAGGCAACCGTTTCCTTTCGCGCGCACTCTCGAGCGCGATAATGGCCAAGACATTAGTTGGGATAAATGTTTCAGCGAGTCCCAATCGTCGCATTATCTCGAAACTTATTGCCCTCACTAGCGCGACAATTTACAGGTTCAACATTCCATTGGAGTCTTATTAAAAATCAATAAATACGCCGATAATCCAGCCAACTTACTCTTATAATAACATCATTCACTATCTATACCAACGGCAATATTGTGCAAACAGTGCTATATACACCAATAACGCAGAACAAGCGTTTATCAATGGGATTTTGAGATCGCGAGGGAATCGTGGAATCGCCTGGGAACAAAAGTCGCGGTGTACAGGCTCCACTGAGCATCGCAGCCAACGAGAATCACGCCGCTACGAATATTTCACACCCGCAAAGTGGAGGCCGAGATGAGCCCGAGCCGCGGAGCGAGCGAGCTTGCACGACGATTGACGATCAACATCGTAAATATTTCAAAGCGTGGTCGCGGATCGCGCGATGTAGGGGCTTAGAGGGGCGGAAAGAGTAGTGCCAGCGAGCGATAGACGAGCATGTAGATGCGCAGAGAGCCTTTGTGGTGGCAATTAATAGAGGATTACAGGCGGACCGCATCGAGAGGCAGACGCAGACAGACAGCAACGATAGATGTAGAGCGTGTGCGAAACAAGGAAAAGCAACGCGAAGCAGAGGACGGAGCTAGGATATACATCCAGTGCCGCGAGTTTGTGTGTGCGTGTGCTGAGCTCGTCAGGGGAATGGTGAGCTGGTGCTCGGGGCCGGAGATTAGGTGCACCGCCACGGCGATGGATTAGCGCACTCCTCGATTCTGCGATAAGAATGTCAAAATAAGCCCGTGCCCAGGCCCTTGTGCAGTGATCCTCTTCTCGCACCCGACTGCACACGCACGTAATTGCGTTGCGCGACGAGCGCCTCCACGACGCGTGTATATCGACGTATCGCTGCGATGATCGGGAGATGACGAGCTGTGTCCCCGACAACAGAGAGAGAGAGAGAGAGAGAGAGAGCCGTGCTAAGTGCCGAGCGCAGATTAAGCGTTTATACGATCGAAGGTGTAAATTATACGGGTTAATAGGTGCATATACACGGTGTTAATAGTCCACCGGGGTATGCAGCAGCGGGGTCAGGAATGATTCGGAGCCGAGCGCTTCTTTATGGGCATTAGAATGAATCAAAGTCGAGACAAGGAGAAAGAGCGAGGAAAAAGTAGACATGCATTATAAGAGGAGCTCGCGCGAGCGGCGCGTTTATGGTTATGATGTGACGTGGAGGCCATTTATAGGGTATTCTTGGGCCGCGCGGCCTCGCATCAGCGGAATTGCGAGCCTCTCTCCGCAGGGCTTTATGTCCAGCGTAAATTTTAGCGCGCGTGCACTGCTGACCAGCTATATATATACGCTGCTAAAGTGCGACGATATTGTAGTTTGTACGCGGCGAGACTACTTATATACGCAGCGGATATCTGCACTCGCGCGAGAAAGAGATTCGCGCGTTTTATATCGCGTCCGAGATATCGCTGCTTTTAATGGGTCGCGCGAGAGGCTTGCATGGTATACTCAGCGTATACTCGACTGCTACATATGCTCTCGATGATGCAGACGAGGCTTAATTCAATGCCGGGGATTGTTAAGATGAATATTTTAGGTAGGCGAGATGTGCGCGCGTTAATGTCGGGCGCTTAAAAAGGAGGCTCGCCTCGTATTATGTAGGAAATGTGTAGCTGCATCAGGGCTTTTATGGTTGGAATTAAGTTATTTTAATGTCGCCACTACCGCGCGGGGAAAACTACAGCGAACTACGCTCTTTTATACATTGTTAAGTGGCTGACGCGCGGCGGTGGAGTAGTAAACGTTGCCTGGTTAGAAAATTAATTGGGCGTTAACTATATGCGCTGGAAGGTTTACCGGTGTTACATGAGGTCCTTTAGTTTATATATGCTTGAAATATTTGCTGCATGCTTCCTATATCCAAAGTTTCATGCTCTTCTTCTTTAGTACTTTCCTATTTCTCAAAATCATCAAATGAATATAATTATTATAAAATTTATATGGTAGTTAAATATACTAAGATGTTTAGTATTACTATATATTCTGGGCTTTTCGCTTAATTATGGAAAAAATAAAAATTATGACTTAATTCACGTACAGTTAATGTACGCAAATTTTATAAATATGCTTCTGTGTAATAAATCTAAGCTAACGGTGAGGGAAAAAACCGTATTATTTTATCTAAATAAACGAGAGATATGTCACAATGCTGCAAAAAGAAGTGTATGTACGCCGTAATACACAAGACGTGGAAGTCGAGAAGGAAAGAGAGAGAGAGAGAGAGAGAGAGAGCAATGAATTTCATTACTTATGAAAGATTTACTGCTTACACATCGACTATAATGCGCGCCAATCATTCAGTAATAAATAATGAGCGCTAACCATAGCAATTACCAAAGCTACACGAATCAAGAGAAAATTCAACACATGTCCACGTCACACATGTGCAAGCAATTGTCCGTTACAACGTGATTGTCGCCTTTACGACTCTCATTAAAGTACTACAATAGAGACTCGTCCGACGTCGCATATACGAGAGACAAGAGAGACAAGAGAGACAGAGAGAGAGAGAGAGAGAGAGAGAGACAGAGAGAGACATAAGCGCGATACATGTATACCCAGGCGCACACATTAGTGTCCCGGCGCACGTTCGAAAAACCGCTCATGGGACTTTGGGCTGCAGGCGGGGAAGCGATACAATGGCGATTATTCGACATTGGGGTGGATTACACACGAGTCGCTTATGTTCACGTCGCATATATATATATATATATGTATGTATGTATGTATGTATGTATAGCGGCTACACATAAAGTATATATGCGTAGGGTCAGCCGCGGGCGATGTCGCAAGAGCCAGCTTGGCCATCCTTGTCGCTCCTGTATAAACTCGTGTCGTCCATGCATTTATTATACATATATAGGTGTGGCTCACGTGCAACTCCGCTCTACTTTAAGTAGTTAAAGTATGAAAATTTGCATCAATGTTAAAATTAAATATTGATCTTTTGAAAAAATTTGAACCTATAAATGTTTCGCTTTTCCAATAGGCACTTCTCAATCGAGAGAATTTCATAAACTGCTTGAAATACAATCTTTCCTAAACTTACAAAGTGATCAGAACCGACGGAAACATTCGTAGGATGCAATTCTTAACGGCGCATAAGAAGAGAGCACTGCACGCGCGGTGTGCAGGAGACACGAGGCACATGAACGATTCACGAGCCGGCTTTCGATGTATAGGTACAAAAGGCGCGCGGGGCGAGCGAGCGAATCCGAGCCGAGACGCTGTTGACATTAGCGCAGATCCGCTCACGGATTAAAGCTTTGTACGGAGGGGGTAGAACGAGACTGGGGCGGACCGACAATGGACGAGATCCGACGACCTATTGTCCACCGCGCACACAGACACACGCGTACACGCGAACTGTCCGTCGAGCCAACGGCGACGACGACGACCTTATGCTCTTCAACGGCTACTCAACGAGCCGTAGAGCAATAACTGTGTCGTTTTGCGATTACGGATTCACGAGAGAGAGAGAGGACGACGGCTCGAGATGTATGTAGAAGAAGCTCATCGACAAGTGCCCAACGACACAATAGTCTTTCATCTCCGATTTTCATATTCCAACGTTGGCTCTTGCGATTATTTGCGGATGACATTGGCACTTTCGACTCCAAATGTTATCGTACCGAGTGCGTTCCAGTAAGTAAAAGCTGTTTCATCACTGTAATAGAGTGCGAGATTCAGGCGTTATTGGACGACGCGAAAACGAGAATCATTATAGCAATCAGCTTAATACTCGACGTTAAGGAATTGCTCGCACACATGGCACAAAGCAAAATGTATATAACTTTGCTCGCGGGCAAGTTTTTGAGCAGAGGCGGAGTCATATAAAAAGCTAAACGGCTGCGTCGCGCGGGGAAGATACCCAGGTATATATAACGATATATAAAAGGTGCTGATGCCGCGGCGTCCATCGTCTTTACGACGCTCCCCCGAAATGAGCACTAGAAAATATATAGAAGCGGGCTTTGACGCGATTGCGGTTCTTTAGGCTCAACTTGGTCACTGTGAGCTTATCCCGCGCGAGCGTGCCGCTATATGGCAAAGCCGATATATATATATATACCTCATAATGTCATAAAGCGCGAGAAGGCAAGGAAGAAAGTTGGTGTATATCCTCAAAGGGTCGAAGAGGTTTTCTTTCCTTCATCCGTCCGCGTTTGGCTTGTTTGTACCAATGAGAAACTCTTCGGCTATATATATAGACCTCCTCTATATATAATAGACTCGTCGACGACTCTGACCAAAGGCTGGAGGATGGCAAACTTCTCTCTTCGGTGCGGGCCTTTCTTCGCTCGGTCCCCTTCTCCATGGCTTTCTCTCTGTTCTCCGGGGGCCGTGTACATTTCGGAAAATGAAGTCGCGAAAATTGAGAGACACGGATAGAGAGAGAGAGAGAGAGAGAGAGAGAGAGAGAGAGAGAGAGAGGAGCTGCTTGCCGGCGCGCAATATCTTGCAGTAAGCTCGGCGGCAGCTCCTCGGGCTTTTATGACAAGACCAGAGCAGCGCCGCCGCCTCTCAAGGATATTGGTAATCTTCGGCGTATATACAGCTCGGCTTGTAATATCGGTGGCGCAGTGATCTCTCGCCCGGCGTATACCACCAGCATCACCATCACCACCACCAGCGGCATCCTCCCTCTTTTCCCAGCCCCGGCAGAGCTGCAACTTCTCCTACCGCTCCCCCACCCCCTTTCAGCCAACTCCTTCGCGGCGGTGGCGGCTCCTTCTCCTACACTAGGAGCGCAGCTCTTGCCACCTTCCTCCCTTTTGGCTCTCGGCTCACTCCCCCGTCTCTGTATCTCTCTCGCTCTCTCTCTCCTGCCTTGATCCGGGCCGAGGCGTATCGACGCGGGCTTTGCGCCGCCAGCGGCTCTCTCTCTCTCTCTCTCTCTCTCTCTCTCTCTCTCTCTCTCTGCACATTCCGGGCGCAAGAACATTGAACGCAGGACACAGGCGCCACTTCGGGGCTCGTTCGATTAAGCGTCCTTGCAGCGGCTTCTCCCTCGACCTCCTCGCCCTCCCACCCACTCTCTCTCTCACACTCTCTCACCTCTGCATCTCTGCTTTGGAGGACGACGATCTTCTCGAGAGCGCGCGATTTTCATTGGGAACCCGGTGCACATTTTCTCGCGCCGACCCGACTTGCCTGTGCGGCTCTGCCTTGGGGTCGAATAATGCCGAGACTGGAGCTCTCTTGAAAATAGTTGATTGAGAGCTCGCTGCAGCTATACGGGACTGAGTAAAAAAAATAAAGGCAGAGGAGGCTGAGGCCGAGGCTATTCCTTCGGTGTATAAAGGACGCTTTCGTCGATTCAACTTGAACCCTTCGAGATGGTTGCAGCGTTATTTTATTTTCAAACGTTCTTTCTCGTCAACAATTTCCACTCTTTCCTCTTTGCACCTGATTATTGTCAACCTTATGTTTTTCAAGAACATGTAGATTATTTTTCGTTTGAGCATTGACTTCGATAGCTCGAGAAAAAGCTGCAAATGAAATTGGATAAGAAATACATTGATTAAATGGTTTAGCTGATACTCTAATATATAAAATAGCTGCTATTCTTATATATCCTATACAAGACGAAAGATGATCGATGTATTCAATAACTAAATTCCAAAGCGCATTTTTCGATTGCTGCAAAAAATTTTAATCAAATAAGAATGTTCGCGGACAAAAGCGCATATTAAGAAAAATAAACTTCTTGAATTCACGTTATATCACGTTATCGAGTAATTTATACATGTAGAAATAATAAATAAATATCTATATAATAATAGAATTCTAAGTAATCCATACTTTGCCTGTACATTTTGGTCTAAATAAAGAGACGCTCATGATTACTTAAGTGCACTCTTTGTAACCATCTTTTTTTTAAAGACAGTATACCAAAAAAGAATCATACAATAAACTATAATTTGATTAAAGTGCATACGAAATTCTAAACAACCTCAAAATTAGACACGAGTCACGCCACTCCATATTTCTTATGCATAATATAGAAACAGAACATGTCTGTCTATATTTAATTTATACTATACATACATATATAGACACTCTAAATACAATTCTTTTATATACGGGAAGAGCCGTGGCAGTGTCAAAGGGACACGAACCAGGGTGTAATTTACTTGAATAGAGCAGCGGAATGTCGTCGGAACATGCGTAGGTACACACTTATGATAGCAGCCCACGTTCTGTACTCTCTCTCTCTCTCTCTCTCTCTCTCTCTCTCTCTCATTCTCAGCCCCAGCGACGACCGACTTTCAACCCTCCATTTCTCGCGCGCACGACATAATGTAAGCATTACTCTCTCTTGCTCTCTCTATCTCTCTCTGTCTCTGTCTCTGTCTGTCTCTGTACGAGCTGCTATAGGCTAGAACGCCTCAGCCCCGTGTATACATACACAACGCAAGCTATATTCATTTGCACGGGAATGTCAACCAGCCGCGGTACTGTTATTATGATATCCTACCTCACCGTAGGTCGCGATACAGTATTCCATCGTGTGTGCTCGACTATTTCGCGCTCCTACAAAATTTATTTTTCTATTACAACTTCTTTGCGTGTCGATGAAGTATTCCGAGACCATACGGTGATCTTCTCTTTTATGATCTATAAAGGCACTGTTAGGAGCATAGAATCCGCATTAATTTGTGTAAAGCTAAAATAATAAATCCGAGGGCTACAATTTTTTTTTATCGCATAATCGGTCGCATTTATTCGAAGGAGTTTCTAAAACGGTGCACCGTGAAATGTTTTCGCTGCGCGGCAAGGCTCCCGAGCTCCAGCGGAACAACGTAATTGCACAAGACCTCGCGAGCGCTCGCCCTGTTAATTACTGCAAACAAAATAAAAAAATGCCGCCACTAATTTTCCTTGCATCACTTTGCCGCGTTTGCGCGTACGTGCAGAGTTTCTCTCTGTGTTAATTAATGTCGCAAAATAAAAAGGAAGAGGAAAAAAAAAGACAAATCCGCGTGAAAAAGACGCCTCTCCTGAAAGACACACACGTACGGGCGCGCGTATATTGCGATTCTTGTTGAAAAAATTCAAAGGTGCGATCCTCGTATTTTTATTCGCCCCCCCAACCCGCTCCTCTGTCTCACTCGCTAGTCCTTCTCGGGTGCATAATTGACGCGGAGCGCAAATTTTTTTAACGAGCGGAGCAGAATGATTAATCATTAAGTCCTCAGGTGGAGCGCGAGCCGAGAGCTGCACGCGAGAGCATCATGTATTTATATATATATACATATATATCTGCCGCACGCTCGCGTCTTTCACGAACAACGAACAATAATAAAACCCCGTTATAGAGAGAGAGAGAGAGAGAGATTCGCGCGTAGTTAGCATTTACGGGGCGGACACAGAAAGGAGGAAGCCGCTTCTTACCCTTTATCGCGACGCCTCCGTACACGTACCCCTTTCCCAGCAGCAGCAGCAGCAGTGCAAGTGAGAGAGAGAGAGAGAGAGATAAAGAAAGCCCGCGCGCGGACGCTTAATTGCGAAAATTAACGCGCGTCCGCGGGCTCCACCCTCTCCTCCTCCTCGTCCTCGTCCTTCTTCTTCTTCACCTTCCGGCATTGTCCAAAACTAATTACGGAGTCCGGGATTTTATTATACGCGTGCGTGAAAAATAAAAAGGGGAGGAGAGAGAGAGAGAGACTGAGGGAGAGAGCGAGATGGGAAGAGGGGAAGCGATGATATTGCGTTGCACGCTCTCGCGCGAGGCGAGGCCACAATGTATAGCTGGGATGGCGGGCGACGGACAGCTCGCGCGGGATTCGAGCCCGAGCGAGGCATAATAAGGAAAGCAGAAAGAAGAGAGAGAGAGAGAGAGAGGGAGAGACGAATGGAAAGTGGCGACGACTCTCTGTAGCGCCCCTTTATGCCGCATAATGGAAAAAAGACGCGAGCGAGAGAGAGAGAGAGAGAGTCAGCGCGCGCGGAAATATAAGAGAATCGAGGAATATATATATATATAAGAGAGCTCGGTGCCGCGGAAGAAAGCACGTAATAAGGAAAGGAAAGGAGCGCGAAGGACGAGTGTGTGAGTTAACACGAGGGGGTGTATAAAATAAAGGCTATTGAATCCGCTCTCTCTCTCTTTCTCGGCCTCTCAGTAGCGTCGTCGCGGCGCCAACAAAAATAGCCTCCAATGAGAAAAGGAAGCTCTCTCTCTCTCTCTTACTCTTACTCTCTCACTCCCCCCTTTTCAGTGCTTTCATGAAAAATTTCTGAAAACTAATTTTCCCTCCCAGCGGGCGCTGCTACCATATTATTGTATACACCTACGCGCGCGAGCTCGAGAAAAGGAAGGATAAGAGGCGAAGCTGGAAACAGGCTTGGCGCGCGAGCGCGAGACCGGAGCTTATATACGGAGCTTATATATATATATATATATATATACCTTCCTCTCTCTTTCTCTCTCGGCTTCGTCTGCATCCCCATCCTCGGAGAGCGAGAGAAGGCGACCTTCCCGTGCACGCCGCGCTCCAGCTACGCCACCGCTTCCATCGCGTCTTTGCGGAGGCTGCGGCTGGTGCTGCTCTCGCTCGCAGCCCTCGTTTGGCGGCCGGTGTACGCGCGCGCGGAGACCGCCTCCTTACTCGCCACTATGGAACTTTTATACGAGCGCGCGCACTAATCTCCCGGACAAGCTAGCGCGGCGGCGCTTTTCCTTCTTTCAGCCACTTCTTCTTCGCGACCGCGTCAGCCCTCGGCTCTGCAGCGGTAACACCAGCAGCGGCCTCCTATAAAAACCCTATTGCCACCGCGCTTACCACCCAACTTCTACCTCCTCTATTACTTTATTCTACTTCGACTATATACCTACGTATATATATGTGTACTTTGCTTTCTTTATTGCTCTCACTATATCGCTCTTACTTAATTGGATGGCTCCCCGGAAGAGCAGAGTAATATAGTGGCTGCGCTGGCTTCTGACGACCAGCTTAATACTTCAAATTATTCTCGTGCATTTTCTTTGATACGACAAAGTGTCGATACTATACTTATTTCAACTTTTCCCATTCGCTCGATTTCTCATTCGTACGGAGCATTTACAAATATTACAGTAGTTACAGGAAAACCTATTTTGACTAAAAGCTCGCTGCTTTTATACAGACTGCACGCAGACATAGGAGAGTAAGGCTTTGCAAGCTTTGATATTAGAAGCGAATTACTTTGCGCTGCTATTCTTTTGCTCGTCATTTTTCATGCTGTAACGCAAACACATCACAGGAATCCCCGCATGAAGCCGCGGCAAATGAAAATCCGCGCAGCGCAGCGACGCCGAAAAGCCGTGTCGCCGGGCGTGTTTTAATTTCGCCGTGCGAAGCGCAAAAATCACACACACACACCGCTGAAGCGCAGCAGCACAAAGCCTCTTATATCCTCTAAACTAAATATAGCGACGGATACGTAGTTCAATGGCTTTTCTCTTCTCTGGAGGCCGCGTACATTTTTTCTCTCAAATACATCCTCTCTTTTCAGGCCCTCTAGCAGAGCAGCAGCAGGCGCTAGATATGGCGTAAGAAGACGTCGAAGATCTGTGCACTGCGGGATTATAATATAATATCGCAGTGACGCGAAGTAAGGGATGGGAAGGAAAAAGAGGAGAGAGAAAGAGAGACGTTATATACACATACGCATATATGTGTGTGTGTGTGTGTGTGTGTGTGTGTGTGCGTGTGTAGGAATAGACGAGTCGATGAGCTGCGCGCTCTGGTATGGCTCTGCAGCAACAGCCGCACGTAATCCTCGAGACGCTGGCGCTTCTATTCTCGCTCGCGCGCGTCATACTATACTGGGGTAATACGTGTTCTCTTTGCTCGAGCCGAGTGCGAGTATATAGCCATGGCAATTGCGCGCGATCGCATAGTACATAAAGTGAGAGAGAGAGAGAGAGAGAGAGAGAGAGAGAGAGCAGAATTGGTTTTACGTGACGAGGGTAACGCGCGCGCGCGCGAGCGCCTTACCGAGCATACGAGGGACTCGAGGAGCGATAAATTCTTTTCGAAACACATTTTCTAATTAAGCCTTAACTAAGTCGAATTATCGCGTGTAAGATTGTTTGAATAAACTTTGCCCGTTAGATCCGAGTATACGCGTTTACCTTGCTTTTAGATGCGTTTCGTGGTAAGCGCTCGTATACCGACTCTCTGGCGCTAATCGGTGCAATAAAATAATGATAAACGTTATTGACGCGCGGAACAAATTGCTCGCTTCATTTTCGCACCCTTCATGATTGAGTTTCTTCATCCAAATCAAGTCATTTCAGAATCTACCTATTCCTATATATATGTACCATTTTTATCTGGATATTTCACTATTGTCCATAAATTATATTTACAAAATTTTCCGTTGTAAGCCGGTATTATTATTCCCATTTCTAAATCGTATTACTTTTACTAATCCCTTGTCGCCGCGCACAAACAAAATTCCACACCCCCATCCTGTATAGTCGTGCTCGCATTATCGCGTTAAGAGCCCCGCTTCGTTGTCGTCGATGTTGTCGTTGTTGTCGGCGTCGTCCCTCTCGCATTATCGGGGGCTCGCGTAACCGCCGCTCCGAGACGTGTCCAGGTATATACGCACGCATACAGAGAGAGAGAGAGAGAGTCGCTCAGGCAGTTTCGGGATGGTACAGAAAGGAGGGGTGGGCCGATAGAAGGGGGACTTTCGACGGAAACACAATGCCGCCGCCTCGTGAATTATTCCCTTTGATTGCTCGCTTTCGTCGCGCTCCGCTTGGCCTCGACCCTGTGTATATGCTATTTATTCCATGTTCCTGCCATGGCTCTCTCTCTCTCTCTCTCTCTCTCTGCCTCTGTCTCTCTCTATGTATATGATGGGGCAGGTCAATGAGGAGGTACAACTGTTCGAGCCATACGATATTCTAAAGTGGTTAGGAATTTCGTCAATTTTTTATGTCCGTGCATGGGTCCGAGGGGTTAGCTGTTATATTGTGCACGTGGGGCGTTCACGGCGCGATACCGTATTTGCTAACAAAGCTAAACGAACCGTCGTTTGTTTTACTTTGACTTTTTTTGCTGCTCCCCAATGATGACTTATTAGTTTTTGCCTTCAATAATATGCTATTTTTGTTTTTCATAATTTTTTTTCCCGTACAACATTGAATTCTATTATAATTAAAAGGCTTTCTAAAGTTAAATTTATGAACTTGTAAATTACTTTTTTTAAATATTGATATAATCATTAATGTATAATTTATTGTCTAATTCATATAACATTCTATTTCAAAAGTATTCATTTTCACTTATTTCATGTTACAAATAATTTAGAAAACTAATAGCTTTCTAATTCAAATAACCCTAAATTACATCAAAGAATTGCGACAAACCAACACCCAAATCATTACATCAATACCTGCAGAATAAACTTTCTACATAAGCGTCCAGTCGAAAACATTCGGTTCATGATATATGAAAGCTCCCTTCTCGAAAAGTAACTTTACAGCTGCACAGCTACAGCAATTATATATATATATCGACATCCGTCGATGTAACCACTCCCGACCGAAACGACTCGCTTAAACTCGTTTCCCTTTCCCTCTATACACAATTGCGCACAGAGAGCGAACAGTGCACATTCGATGCGCAACTACATATATATATATATATATATAACGCGAATGGCGTATACAGTCGGGAACACACGGTATACAGAGCTCGAGACCCGACAAAAAAAAGGCGAAAAAAGTGCAGTGCAACGCGGCGCTTGCGCTCGACGACGACCGATTAGCAGCAGCAGCAGCAGCGACGGCACTGGTACTCGAAAGGGGAATAGCCCATACGGTATATGTATACACGCGTACACGTGTCCATGTGGACGAAGGCGGAGAGAGAGAGAGAGAGAGAGAGAGAGAGAGAAAGAGAGAGAGGCCAACGGGCACAGCGGACGGATAGATGGATGGATAGCCGGGCAATCAAGCTCGCATTAACACGGCTAAGTGGAAACAAACCTTTCGTCGTTTCGCGTGCGGCACGCGTGGCAAAAACGCAAAGCCTGGCCCTAGACTCTCATCCTCTCTCTCTCTCTCTCTCTCTCTCTCTCTCTCTCCCTGTGCACTTTGCTCTCTCCGTTCTCGCATTGGGCTTTTACCGGTTCTTGAAAAAATTATTATACCCCCCCCCCTCTCTCCCTCTCTCTCCTTCGTTGGTTTTTGCCGCTGCACAACGCGAGCCTATATTAGCAGGAGAAGCGGCTACAGTGGTGCACATACGTGACGGATGCTGTATAGTTATCGGAAGTCGATAGTTTCATATAGTCGTTGGAAAAGCCCGCGAGCTGGATATATATATATATATGTATACGTATAACGCGCGTGCGGCAAAGGTAGAAAAGTTTTTGTGCGCTCGCGAGAGATTCTTTTTGAGTGCTTTAACTTGTCATTTTGTAGGAGGGAGAGAGAGAGAGTGCTGCCGGCGTGCACTGAAAGCCTCGCATCGTCGCTGATAGAATGAGTGCACCGCCTGTGACGATCGAACGGATTTTAACTTTGTTATTATTACTCAATCGAGTAGTATCGGTCAATACCATGGGTTTCGAGCTGCGTTTCGAACATTCGATTTGACGAGCATCCGAGGTTACGTACGTCACTGCTACCGTAGGAAGTTATACAGTACTATACCCTCTCATCGACCTATTGTGCCAGTATTTTCTCTGTATATGAAAATTCATTCGTCACAGAGCTGCGATACCAAAAATTTCATTAAGGCGCGCGATCCTCGCTATGAAAGCATTTGTGCAGCCTGCGTACATATATACACTGTCGATTATCATATCGATCACAATTGACGTGCGACAAAAAGGAGGAAAGAAGCAAGAAAAGGAGAGGAGAGGAGAGAGAGAGAAAGAGAACGAAAAGAACAAGAAAAAGAAGAAAACAACAGCGTGACGAAAGTTTAAACGTCGCAAATAAAAGCCCTCTGCATCAAGCGTGCGGCAAGGAGAGCTCGAGATTACCAAGAATAAAGAGAGAGAGAGAGAGAGCTGAAGGAGAGCAGAAGAAGCAGCAGCAACTCGAACTGTACGGGCCACTCCGTCATGGGGCGTACTCACAAAAAGTCCTTTATTGGCCGACATTGGACGTATTATATTATGAAATACGTGATCCATCTCCGCCGCTCGACACCTCGACAATGGCCTGATAACGCCTTTTACGTTCGATCGCGGCAAAAGGAGAGACTACGGAGAGAGCGACCTATGTCTATATATACATGTATATATACAGTGCGAAAAAAGAAAAATCGTCTCGCGCGAACACGAGCTATACTGTTTATATAGGAGAGGCGGTTTCTCTCTCTCTCTCTCTCTCTCTCTCTCTCTCTCTTCCTCTCTCTTCTTTATAAAAGCCCCGATATTTGTATCTGCGGATTAGAGCTTTAGGGCGACGCCTCTTTATGTTGTACGTCTGTGCGCGGCCCTTTCTCGAGCAAGCTATAACGCTTAAAGGAGCCGGAACATCGACCTGCGATCGAGGACATCGATTATTGTTTTTTTTTTCTTCTTTTTTGTTTTTGGTTTTTGTGGGGAGAAAAAGTTCAACACTGCAGTGCCACCCATCGACCGTATATTCGTGTGAATAGTACTACTCAAATTTAAATTAATCAAAATCTGCACTTTGTCTACGATATGGCATTTAAATTCACGGTACTGTGATTTCACACGAAAAGATTGATCTTTGTATTTCAATGGAGTGAACCATGTCAAAAAAGTGTCTACTGATAAAACCTATGGGTTTTTTTTCCCCCGTGTCACTGATCTGCGAGCTTCCTTAAACTACAGCGGTGCACGAGGCCGATGATGAGAAAAGGGGGCGTCAACGAGACGAGAGCGAAGAAAATCGCGTGAATATAAGAGGTGGGTGCGCATATATATACATAAGCCCCCGGTCGCGCATAGCCCGCAAAAACCTAAGCCGAGATTGAGAACTGCGACTATCTTCAGCTTCTCTCTTCCTTCTCTCTCTCTCTCTCTCTGTATATATATACCCCCTCCCCATCACCGTGCATACGCCGAATCGCTCTTTTTTTCGAGTATAAGCGGCACGCGCATGACACACACACGCGCGCGCGCGTGCGCGTAAGGAGAGGAGCGCCAGATAAGCGTGTAATAAATAAAAGCCGCATGAGTAAGCTGAAAACATCAAAGTGACGATGGGCTTTTTTGTATAGCCGCAGAGACTCTCGCACGTGTGTCCGTGTGTCTGCGTGTCTGTGTGTGTGTGTGTGTGTGTGTGTGTGTGTGTGTGTGTGCATCAGCCTGTCGTCTCGTACAATTAGCGCGATAGGAAATCGTTCCACCATTTTTCGCGCTTACATTCTTGTTAACGGCTCGGAGGATCGTGCATTGACGTGTGCTTTTTCTCTGGCTTCTTTAATGTGTAAGCGATGAGACAAAAAAAAAGAGAAGCATATATGTCCACGCAAAAAAGGACGGATTATTTATCTTGTTCGGCTACAGCGAGAAAAATGATGATGGATTAATTATTACGATATTGTTAAATTTTACAAAATACAGCCTATTAAACTATTCTATTTTAATATGTAAACAATAATATACATCGTACTTCGATTAGAAGTTATGAATTAGTATTATGAGAGAAAAATCAAGTGCTGATCTTTGCAAATAGAAAAGGACGAGTTAGTCGGACTGTGTAAATTTTGCATATATACTTGATAAAATATTTAAATTAATGGACAATTGTATAAGCTTAGTCTGATCATTAAAGTAACGAGCAATTACGAAATAATATTTGCAATCTTGATTCATTTGATTTCGAACGAGAAACAGACTGAGTTCTTTGAAAATAAAAAATCCATATAGAACTGTGTAGAGAAAATCTCGATCACGATGTTGTGCAAAAGGTGTAGATGCTAAAAACGATGTTAGCGGCTTTGGCGCAGCGTTGTCTTCGACGCACCAAAAAGAAGTAGAAGTCACACACACACACACACGCACACACACACATACATACACACAAACCGGAGCAATAATAATCCCAGAAGGAATCAGCGAACGAGCGAAACAGCCACCCAGAAAATTCTCGGTCTTGATACACACACACACACACACACACATACATACACACCACAGACACAGACGCGACGCGTGTATAGATGTGTACGAAAGAAGATCGCTGGGAGGCAGGCAGTGAAAGTGTCGGTGCTATATAGCTATTGAATGCGAACGCTGCGGCAAGTAACGAGCGGAGCGCCGCCGTGACAGACCATGAATGGGAAATGAATCGCGAAGGCGCAGATAAAGCTGTGCTGCTGCTCTCGCGCGCGCGCAAACCCAGAGTCTGCGTCTATACGCGTATACATATACCGCGCGGATACATTGAAACTCGCGCGCCGCTCGCTGGTAACAAGGAAGCGAGACAGAAAAGGAAACGGGCCGCTGGAAAAACACGTAACGCATAAAAAAAAAAGAAAAGGGAGAGGGGGAGCGAGAGAGAGAGAGAGAAAAGTGAGTGAAAGCTCCGGGTCTGCGAGTACACAGAGTCGAGGCTGCTGGACCCAAAGCAACGCATAGTATAGGCGAATCAATCATCCCGCGACTCATTAGCCGCGCGCGGAATAACCTCTCTCTCTCTCTCTCTCTCTCTTCGCTTCTCCGAGTCGATCCTTCAAACATCCTCGTGTATATACCCCAACAAACACACGTATACATACATAGAGAGAGAGAGAGAGAGAGAGAGGAGCGCGTATATATATACGCGCAGTATATCCCAGTTGCAAAAAAATGCTGCCGTTGGCCGCTGCTCGTTCGGGCTACTTATACAATGGCTCTCATACTTTCGGGAGGCATAGCGGTGGTGGCGGCAGCGAACCGCGAGGTCAGTATAAAAACATAATAAGGCTTGTGAATGAAGAGAGAACGAGAAAAGGGGGAGCCGAGGATCTTTCATCGCAGGCGAGAAGCCGCAAAAAAACTGTACGTATATACACAGCGTCGAGAGAGACAGAGAGAGGGAGAGAGAGAGGTAAAGCGAACGAACAGAGAGATCGGACAAAAAGAAAAAGAGAGAAAGAGGAGCTGGAACAAAAGGAATTCGGCTTCGAACGCGAGCTTTCTTTCTCTCTCTCTCTGTCTCTCGGAGCCTGCCGCTTTTCTTGGTCGCTTCTTTATGCATCGAGACCCATTGAGGATGCTATCAACAACGGCGTGCGCAGCAGCTCGTGTGCGTGAATGAAAATTAAAGGACTGAGCTGCTTAATTAAGGAGGGAGGCTGCTGTCGGTCTGCAAATATATACACATACATGTTGAGTCGCTTTTAAGTGACCTTAGTCCTCGCGCGCAATTACGCTCAACTCCTTGCTTCACCCCTCCCGCGAGTATACGCGTGTATTAAAGTCACACAGTGCAGCGACAGCTATATAATACTTGGCAGGCGATTACACCTGACTTACGTAAAAGCCCGAGTCCAACCTATGCGATGTCTTTTCTCGCGCTATACTCACTTCCTGATGTATGCGTGAGCAGTGGATATATATCGCAGGCTGTGTGTTACAGATGTAACGGTGCCGGATATAAAATAAGCATGAGATGAGACGAGCCTTGAGGCATCGGAAGCTTTTTTGGAGACGAGTATTGTGGAGTGTAGTGCATTTTCTAGTTGCGGCACGGCTCTCTATGTTCATTGTTACCGAATCGATGACGAGGCAGTTTTCTCCAACGACCGAATGCATCACGCGGACGTTGAGCACGCAAGTGATGTTTCTCCGTGTGACTCCCCCTTTTTTCTCCATTTCTAATTAGTGTCAATCTTCTTCTTTGTAATTGACCGTTATATCTTTTTATTATATAGTCAAGTCGAATGAAAAGTAAATGAACATATTTTGCATAAACCCGCAAGAAACTGGCCATTGTTTAAAATTTAATTTAACTTGTGGAAATCACTGCTATTAAATGTTATCGTTTCAATGCGTATATTAAATAAAGTAATAGAAATAAAAAGAATTGATTAAAACATTCAGATCAATTACGACTTTTATATTTAAAAGTCATATAGTTTCATATTTTATTCACAATATATATATATATATCAAATCTTCGTTATATAATTGTGTTACAAGAGCACTTGAACAATTTCATTTTTATTTCAACTATCAAATGTTAAGATTGCACAACACCTGTAAATACTGTGACCAGTTTGAACCAGTTTAAGTTTTTTAACAATTTCAGAAATTACTGATACGCTATTATAATTGTCAAATGGAAAAAAAAGATCATCAGAGAACGAATGTGCATCGAGCGAAACTAGAAGCGCGAAAATAATTCGTATTCAGCAATTCGGCCACGCCGATCACATTATCGAGGTAGTTAGGTGGCAAGAGTAAAATGCAGAGCGGACGAGCGGCAGAGAGAGAGAGAGAGAGAGAGAGAGAGAGAGAGAGAGGGAGAGAGAGGGTAGGAGATGCTTGGCTGGCAGAAGCCAGAGCAAGCGGCAAGTCGAAGCAGCCATTAGCAGGATAGATCGAGTCCCGAAGGATTAGCCCCGAAGCGAGCCGTCGTCGCCGTATAGCCGCCAACCTCTCTCTCTCCCATATCGGCTCAAAGGACAAACATAACAACTTTAGCCCCGGCCACAAACTTAAGGGTTAAGCGTACGCGCTATACATAGATAGTGTATTCTCTCTCTCTCTCTCTCTTTCCCTCGGAAATGCCGTCGACCCTCGCGAGTCGCACACTGCGCCCCTCGACGACGATCTCTCTATACATGTATAGCGAAAGAGAGAGGAGAAAGAGAGAGAGAGAGAGAGAGAGGGGTGGCACTCCCGCGCGTCCCGGACAGGATTGATTTCGCCTGAATATTTCATGGTTCCCGCGAGCGAACTTGTTGCCTTCGCGGACAGAGCCAGGGACTTCGTCAAAGTCATTATTGCGTCATGAGTCTATATAGCGTTGCTGATCACTATAGCTTCTCGCTGCTCTACAGAGAGAGAAAGAGAGAGAGAGGGAGCGGCTACTACGGTAGAATGATAGAGAGAGATAGAGAAAGAGAGGGAGAGCTAAGGGCTCGTGGTCTTAATTAGCCCGGGTAAAATGCAATGGTAAATTAATACAAAAAAAATAACTGACGAGGAAAACTCTCATGTCCCGCAATCGCATGATAAATTTCTTGCACGAATACTAAATGCATAAACTAATAGGAAAGATATATAAAATCAAATGAAATAAGCGATACAAAAAATAAAAAAGATAGATAAGCAAAGAAAGAGAGAAAGAGAGAGAGAGAGAGAGAGATAGATAGCGAGAGGGAAGAGAGAACAGGATAACTCTTATGGCGAAACTAACGAGGATATACGCGTGAGGGTATGAGGGTATACGTATAATATATGTAGTGCAGTGTGCACGTGCACGTATGTGGGAGGAGGATTGAATTCGGCGAATCAAGAGATTTGAGTGTGCGGTGCCGTGCGGCCAGCAGTTGTTGCTACTGCCGCAGTTTCGGCGATTCTCTTTCTCTGGAATTAACGTGGCGCGAGGGGATCGAGTGTGTGCAGCGCATCTGCGTGTGTGTGTGTGTGTGCATCGCCAGGGAATTTCGCGGTAATAATGAATTTCCATGGAGCCTCTTTCCCGAATTATTTTTGTTCCTTTTTTCTTTGTTTCCTGCTGCTGATGCTCTGCCCACCTCTCGTGCACGCACAAAAAGTTTTACCGTGCACTTACGCGCGGCTTTGTGATGTGTGCATTGGCTGATGTACTGTTCGTTATCTCCTCTACGCGTATAATTATTTTATTTTTGCCTTCGCATGTGCGCGCGTTGCTTTATTTGCCAGCTCCATTTCGGACAATCTGTATAGTGTGCATTTCGCTCGAATGAAAATCTTTTTTATTTTCGAGAAATCGTTAAGCTTTAAATTTCTTTTCAAATTTAAATGTAAATGGTTAGAGGCCTGCGATGGCTCATTCGGTAGAGAGCGATGGACCAGCAGTCCGGCGGACCCGGGTTCGAGTCCAAGCGCGGCCGATTGACACGAGCACCACTGAATTTTAATTCATGTGCTTTGTTTACAAACACATCGCATGCCTCCGTCGCTGATTAGCACCAAGTGGGAGCATAAAGAGAGCGACGTTAAATAGAAATAAAAAAATAAAAAAAATAAATATAAACGGACGTAAAGACTTGCGAAGATTGTAAAATAAAACATTATCAATATATGTAGTCTCAATTTTATCAATAGATTGATGAAAATATTTTAAAGTAAATTATTTACCTTGCATCAAGATTCAACTAGCCAAGATACTACTGGATCCAAGTTGAGGACAAGGGCGGTAGTCAATGACGACGTACAGTACGACAAAAAGCGCTAAGCAAGTGCATGCACACACGCGCGCGGACGACCGATATTTCGCTAAATCGTTAATTAAACCAATTTTTAATTGAAATTCTAATCAGTGGATTAGATCGGAGCCGATACATCGAA
This sequence comes from Megastigmus dorsalis, assembly GCA_900490025.1. Classification (NCBI taxonomy): domain Eukaryota; kingdom Metazoa; phylum Arthropoda; class Insecta; order Hymenoptera; family Megastigmidae; genus Megastigmus; species Megastigmus dorsalis. The sequence goes on from UELU01129676.1 coordinate 94,347, forward strand.
TCGCGATGGCCCGATCGGACCTAAACACACGCACACACACAAGCACGGGTAATATAGCATCGACGAAGTCGCGATAATTATAACGATTAGGTAAACACGCGGGCGCATGTATTTCATGTCGATTAACAGAGAGACAGAAAGAGAGAGAGAGAGAGAGAGAGAGGGAGAGAGAGAAGCAGCCGCGATGTTACTCTCTAGGTATATGCATTATGCAGGCCAGCCTCTCATTGGTCGGTGCACGGGCGACGCGCGGTACACAGCTCGATAATCCGGGCTGCTGCTTGTGCACACTGCACACACACACACACACACACACACACACACACACACACATACATATAATTCGAGAGCCGATATGCGTATAGGTATATAGAAGCCGATAGGATACATACTTGCAGCTTCCAATCGCTATTATGTTTTCAGCGATGATGATCGATTGCTCGGTAATATTCGTTTTCGGGAGGGGAAGGGGCATAAAGGATACACCGCATAGAGCTGCGTCCAATAGCGCTATATGTTTGTTATTACTGTAGTGCGTGGAAACGGTTAGCGCGTCGGTACAGTATTTTCTATCTCTTTCTCTCTATCTCTCTCTCTCTCTGCTCTGTGCCATTATTCCGCTGCAGCCGATCGGTAATCAGTCCAACTCTATGCACGTGCGTATATGTACTTTGACAATGAATAACGCGAAAACTGGGGATTAATGACCAACAATGCCAACGTTTTCAATTCCGTTTTTTCATCGCTTTTATATCAATTGCATTATCTGTGTATCTTTGTGCGATTAATTGCAAAATGTTTTTCAACTATATGTATAGAGCTTAAACTTGCTACAGAATATTACGATGTGTGCATCGATGTTTTTATTCAAGGACTTTTGGAACGTTTGTATCGCGGGCTGCATTGCATCCAGGAACCCTAATAAATTATTGGATTTTAAATATTTCATTCGGCGCGCACATCGCCGTATATACAAAAAACATCATATTTTACGTCTGAATAAGATTGAAGTTGGATATAAAAAAAAAGGTAAAAAGCTGTTTTGAGCATCGCACTGCATCTAGTATACATTATAAGCGGCAACAGCGGCGTCGGCAGCGGCGGTAAAATAAAAATTTAACAAACAGTCAGGAAAGAGAGAGAGAGAGAGAGAGAGAGAGAGAACGAACGAAACTTTCGATTCTGCAGCCGACAGTTGTTTGCAATTTCCCTGGGCGTAAACGTATTGCGAAATATTGAATCTCGAGAGAAGAGGGAAAAAAGGAAAATGGGCAAAGCGAAAGAGGAAAGAGAGAGCAAAGAGAGCGAGAGAGAGAGAGCGAGAGAGAGAGAGTCAAAAGGCTTTTGCGCCTCTATCGCCCGCTCCGCTTCCAAAGGCATTTTTCCTGGATTTCAGTTATTTTCTTTCCTCGCCCCGTCTACATTTTCTCACACACACACACACACACACACGCGCGCGCACACACAGCTACACACACAGCTATACACACGTATAATGCACGAGCTTTCTGCAGCGTGCAGCGCCGCGCCCGTAGTTTTACCGTGAGTTCGCGACATGCATGTAACGTTTTTCCCGTCTACTCTCTCTCTCTCCCTCTCTCTCTCTCTCTCTCTTAGTCGCGAAACTCCGGCGAAAGAGAAAGAAAGGCAAGCTGGCAGGTGCGCGGGTAGAGGCGAGGCAGCGAGGGGAAAAAAGGAGAGAAAGAGAGAGCCCTGGAGCAAAGCGCAGTCAATTTCCGTGCCAGCCAATGAAAGAAAACTGCGGCGCTGTGCTCTTGCGCGAGTGCGCGTTTCTTACATCGAGCCTCTTTACTTGACTGGCAGCTCGTGGAGGCATTAGAAGCAGCAGCAGCAACAGCACCAAGTTAAATAACATCATCCCTTTTCTCATTAACTTTTTATTTTTAAAAGGCACACAGAGAAGCGACTCTTCCTCGCGTCTACATATAAGAAGGAGAAGAAGAAGAAGAAGAAGAAGAAGACAGCAGGCCGGGTTCGCTGCTGTTGCTGTTCCTCCTTTTTTTTTATATATATTTTGTACAGTGTACAGCTCTCGACCTTATCGGATACGCTGCTTTCTCTCTCTCTCTCTCTCTCTCTCAGTTTTTCTCTCTGACGCCTTTAAAAAATGCGCGAGATAGCTGAAGGAAGGAGGTAGGAAGGAAGTTGGAGGAAGAAAGAAAGTCGTGGAAAAAGGCGAGGTGGAAACAAATGGGCGAGCTCGCGAGAGATCAAAGTGGCCCGGGGTAGCTCATTGGCCGGGGAGCTGATTATTTTTATGACATGATAGCTAAGAGAGACAGAGACAGGGTGAGGAAGAAAGTGGAGACGTATACCCCCTGCGAACGCGGCCGCGCCGGTAATGACGTCTTTGCCGATGCGGCCCGTCCCTCCTCTTATACTCTGGCCTTCGAGACACTCTGTGTAGCCATCCCGTGACCGGAATATCTCATTGCTCTCTCTCTCTCTCTCTCTCACTCTCTCAAAGAGGAAGAAGCAGCTTCGCTTTCTTTTCGCTCATAGCGCGTCCTACGAGACGACGTGTTATTATATAGAAGCCCTGACAGGCAGCTTGATGAATTAAGGGGACCGAGTTCGGATCTGCGAAGCTTCTTCTTTTCTCTCGCTCCTCCCGTACTATACTCACCTCGTCTCGTCTCGCGTCCTCTGGCTTTCTGATGAGAGGGATAATAACAAGCGATTGAAATTATACATATACTTACTCTCTTTAATCTTGGCTCGATGGAGACCGGAGGAAAATATCAATTAATAAACATTGTATAACGGGATGAAGCTCGTGGCCGCGCGGACGAGAGAAAGTGTATGGGTTTGCTTTGTTGTTGCGTCTATATATATTTATGCGGTACTACCTCCGCCATGCGTGTAGCCATTTGTCACGCGTTGCGAGATTGACTCTCGCAAAGATTTAAATAAGCTCCGCAAGACTCGGGCTACTTGAATTATTGACTGCAAAAAAATAATCGTGTCTGATTTATTTCGCTAGTAGGTATTTATAAGCTGTCGTTAGATTTTTTTTTGTATTCTATATACGGTGCGTTACTGCATTTAAAAACTTATTGTTAATACCTTAGCGAAACTCTGACTATTATATCTATAAGGTTGCTTTCTATAAGCACATGTTTCTAAATATATACATTATTATATAATTATTTGTCAGGAATTGTTGCATAATCGACGGCATAAGAGAGTGCAAAATTGTAATAGTAGCAGTAATTGATAATAGTTTTTGTAAGACCTTATGTAATATTATAATGCTTTTTAATACAACTGTTTAATATGACTCAATATAACTGCATGTGCAGAAAAGTTTTTTGTATTTGTTATACGTATATGAATCGTAGAATCTACCTAATAAATAAATAATGATCTATTCAATAAGGATCACTCATTATGAAGCACGTTCGATTAATCACATCTGTTTCTACTGCCACTGTCAAAAACGTATCAATGTTTTGCCACTTGCAACATTCATAATCGAGCAATTAGAAATCCAATCATCCGCTGGATTATAAGAAGCAAAAGTAATCGGAGAATACCGGATAATTCTCCTCGGCATAAGCAGCGAAGAGTCCAAATTTTCGCTATAAATATATACATTCGCTTATTCAGCAAACAGCAGCTGTCTCTTAGCTATTCCAACGAGCGTGCGCGCGATTAAAAGCCGAGCCGCCGCCAGCTGTGAACTCGGCCTCCCTCGCGCGCTATATATATGCAAAATCTCCATGAATTTAAAGAAGCGCGAAGAGAGAGTGAATCCCTTTTTAATGCTCCGCGCAACGCGTCCTAGAGGCCATTGCGTAACGGCGTGTCGGAATACGATAAGGGGCCACAAAGGAGCTGCTCGCTGCATAAATTGGGAAAGATACTTATTATCGTTAGTGCCGGGACAGATTGACGATGTTATTCTTAAGCAAATGAAGGCCGCGTCCCGCGTCTATATGTGTGTGTGTGTGTGTGTGTGTGACGATGTGTACTATACATGTGCCGCGGCTTCACTCTTTGCCGAGCCGCCTACAAACAATTCGACCGCGGCCAGATGATTTGTCTCGCGAGAGTCTATACACTTACGATCAACGTGTATATACGTGTGCTGCTGAAATCGTTCCCGCGCGTCTCTATGTACATATTTCTATTTCTCTACACGACCGATTCGCTTTTGTGATTTTTACCGATCCCCCCAAGGTCGACGACTCATAAATAACAAAGCCAAACTATAATGAGTTTTGTTTGTTCGGGAAAACTAAGTAAAATATACGCAGGATTAATAGGATACTCAAGTTTTTTCCTTTACATAATTGCGTGCATAACCATTGTCATTTTTTAAGAATATTTAATGATTCTCTTTCGGTACATATATGCATATATTCACATGAAGAACGTTGGTTTCAGGAGATTTAATATTGTTTTTATATTATAAAATGGGAATTTGCCAAAACGTATAGGAGTCTGACTACATCCAATCATTTTCTACTGTATTCCGTTTCGCAAGAAAAACACATAAATACGCAACGCACGATGAATTTCAACATCAAATATTGAAATTAAGCTTCTGCACATTAAAAGAAAAAAATCGCCAAAACTATAATTGCTAAAATATCCTACAAATACAAGCATTAATATACTGAAAAAGATTCTCTTAAGCCATATACCATATTATTTATCCAATCGGCAAGAGTTCAGGAATACTATTTGCAAGCAGAAACTCCAGCAATAAGACGAAAAACATCATTTTTCGCAACTCGAAATCCAATCCTAATTCTATTAAACTGCCGGCAGCAGTATACTACTTAAGTTGGCGGATTAAAACGGTACACGCTACTACGCGTATAAGCCATAATAACCTTTTTTTTTTGTACCTCGGCAAAGTCGGCGTGTATGTGTATATACACTATCGGTATATATGGGGTGCACTTGAAAACGGCCGATTTATTATCGAGCTCGATCGGCAGCTCCCATTGTCCCACATTATGCAAGCGGAGCTACTCCTCGCGCCGCCTATCATTTTACGCGCGCCACGAAAATAACGCGATGATATTTATAGGCGGGTTTTTATGCGCAAAGCCTAAGTGGCGGCAGTAAAGCCGGGTTACGTCAGTGGCGGGCGCCCAACATTGCGCGCCACTCGGCTGTATTTCAAATAACAATATTGTGCATTATAGCCACGCGCTTCTCTCTGTTTCTCCCTCTCTCCCTCTCTCTGTCTATCTTTCCTGCTTTTCCGTGAAACGAGCGCGAATATACGTACACACTTACGTACTCGTGCGATTCCACGCCTGGCGACGTATTTATGGACACACGTGCTAACGGACGAACTCTTTTCTCCATCGCATAAACGTTGCCGCAAATAGGTTTTGACCATATTATTTCAATTGTTATTCGAAACAATAAACCCGTGTAATAATAGTATTCGCGTTAAATCGAGATGTGAGCAGCTGTAGAGTTGACCTTGAGAACTGCTACAGTTTTGCGATTAACCACCAATTATCTGTGCTAGTAAACAAGTGTTAATCCAAGAGCAGTACTTTACACTCTGAGCTTGTAAAGATAATGAATAATACTGCATAGATTTAAAAAAAAATATACGAGTAAGAAATAAATCTAATGGCTAAATTAGTCATTTATTATGGATAACATCTTATCGCGACCAAGTTAATTATCATAAGAACAAAATCTGTCCGAAAGATCTTATTCAAAGATACGATAAATTCTCCATTTTACGTTAGAAGTATGGACTGTCCGTATGGCTAGCATTGCCAGTGTACAATCTCTATACTCGCGCGCACTCATCAACATGACCCAGTATGACCATTAGTTACACAGCGCGACATTTGCAAGCAGCTATTTTGTTGAAACGCTATTGAAAAAAAAAAGTGGAAGGTCGCCGCTGGCGCTCGACTGGCAGCTCTCGAAGGAATGCGAAAAATGTCAATACTCGCGGGAGGGGTATAACGAGCGTTAACTCGCTACGTCGGCGCGGCATCAAGACAAATTTGCGCATCTCTAGTTGTTCCTCATTCCCTCCTCGACGATAAATAAAAGTCCAGACTCGCTCGCGCGCATACCTACATCCGAATCGATATCCCCATTGAGATAATCGTCCGCGGTCGTCCATTCTCTCGTGTATATAAGCGCTCGTGATATCGTCAAGTCCCATCGCGTATAGCTGCATCGGTACTCGACGATTAATCGCTCAATCGCTCTCCTATTAACCGCTGCACAAAAATTTCGCAATAACAATTATCCTGGTGCGTTCATCGCATGCGTGCAGATATATAGATACGCGGGCTTCTCGACGTAGCTCGCATGAAAGACCGCGCGTATTAGCGCCGCCAGAGAAAAGGAAAGTCTCGGCGCGTTCGCTCGGAAGCGCGGAGAGAGAGAAGAAGATCAGAGAGGTTCGATATCGCTGCGAACGACGGCGGCGGCGGCGGCGGCATTCACGTCCCCGCGCTTCATGACTCCCAGCGCGTATTATACCTCCTCTCTCTCTCTCTCTTACGCTGAGCTCTTGTGCGCTCGCGCGCACACTAATTACAAAGTATCGCATCGGCAGCGACATATACGCCCACGCGCGTATATTATGCGCGCATCCTTGCTTCCTCTCTTTACTTGGAGAGCTCTCTCTCTTTCTCTCTCGGGGATCTCGTCCCGCGAACAAGCTTCGCTTTGTGCCGAGTGCAAGCCTGCGATTCCTTCCTTCGCTGTGTGTATTCTGCGTACAATGAGCGCACAAAAAGTTGAGAAACGTTTTATCGGCGGATGGAGGGAGCTGGACGGTTGAACGATCCAGAAATTCATATTTTATACGATGGCTAATGAGAACAGTCGTTATCGAGCTGAAAATAAACTATCGATTAACTTTGTAAGGGTAAAAGTACTTTTGGCAGGTACGTCAGGAAAGCGAGGTATCCATTATCCAATTTCAAATTTTATTTTTTTCTATCATCCCCGTGGTAAAGAATACGTTTTGTTTCAATTAAAATAGTGATCTTCGTTCTAAACTTGATTTGAAAATTGGGAAAAGATGTTCAAAGCAGAAAACCAATACGTAATTTTACAGAAAAATATTGGAAACAGTTATATGCACTACTCCAGTCTATGCAGAGTTAAGAATTCTTTTCTCCGTCGAGCCGATGTAAATATACTTTTTGCTCCTACTGTATGTATCTGTCGTGTATCTTTGCTGTCTCTAATCCTCCCTCCGTTCTTTCTCTTCCTCTCTCTCGCTCTCTCTCTTTTATTCTGTACACGCGCGTGTTTCCGTGCCGCTCGCGTGTACCTTTATGTCTTTGCCGCAGAGCTGCGGGTATAAAGAAAAGGCACTCGCTCTCCTTTTCTCTCTTATGCTTCTCCCTCGTCGTGGCTCATGTATATATATAGTGGCGAACGTCCGCTCGCTGCTCTTTGCGCGCGTGCAGAAGAGAGAGAGAGAGAGAGAAAGGCAGAACGTGCGCTGAGCCGCGCCAATAATAACAAGAGCTTGCGTATAGTGGAAGGAGGAGGGGGCGATGCAGGAGTGTAGCGAGAGAGGCGCATTTTTTAAGACAATTGGGGACGTCGTCGACGCCAACAACGACCACGACGACTACGACGACGACGACGACGACGACGACACTATGGCGGATCTAAGGGTCGACGTCACTTGACGTTCTCTCTCCATCTCTCTCTCCCGTACCAGCTGAAGAGAAGTTGCTTCTCTCTCGCACAGATTTTTTTGCCGCGCTTTGTTTTACTTCTCGTATAATAAGAATGCACGTGGCTACGAGCTCTGCTCTCTTATACCTCCCTTTGCTTTTCCAAATGACGATCGGTATTATTTTTGGATAGAGGATTATTTTTTTAATGAATGCCGCCGTACTCTCTGATGTTGCGTTGCGGTGTGAGAAAGAAATTGTGAATATATAAATTGTAAATATTTCAGCAGTTTTTATATGCAGTTATCTCGAATATTAATAATATCGCAAATTAACTGTATCCCTAAATTTAACTTCTCTTCTTTCGTATTCTTCATTTATTACTATTTTTAAATTTATCATTTAATTTATCAAAAAATCAACATCCGTCGCAGCCATCGCACAAGTGTTTGACGCGAAACGCAGTTGCATAGTCGACTTTATCGAGAATCAGAGAAGATTATTTATATTCGTCGACTTTATCGAGAGCAAAACAAGACTCGTGCAGCGAATAGACAGGAAGAGCACTTGCACGTCCAGATTTAAATCCCGCGTACATAATTGAGTCGGAGCGCGCGCGGTCAGTACTGTATATAAGAGACCTGCACACGGCGAGTGGCGACGCGTCGATCGCCAGTACACTACAGCCCTTCGCCCCCCCCTCGCCGGTATACTCGCTGTTTGCGCAAAGCCCCGGCCGTTACTCACTCCAAGCGCTGCGAACTCGCTCGTACGTATATATGCACCGCTTCAATGGAATTGTCATGGGAAGGTCTGCGCGCGAGTGACAAAATGTCTACGCGGATAGGTGCACCGCACGGCCAAGCACGTGGCGTGTACAGTGCGCGCAGTGTGTCTTTCCTGTGCCGCCCCTCGCTGCGCGCGCTCGCTCAAACCAAAGGCCGCGACTCCTCAACGACGGCGACGAGCTTTCTTTTGCCCACTTTTTTTTTTTGCTGCTGCTGCCGCTGTTGTCGCAGTGCGCGCGGCTTTGTATATCCGCTCCTTTTATTTTCTCTCGTTAGAGGAGTGCGCGCCTATAATACTTTATTTTCACTAATTAACGCGAGCCGCGACGGGGAGAATACGTGGAATAATGTATTCTGGATGTTCTGTAGCCGTTTGTTTCTTTTTTTTCTTTTCTCAACTTGTTTGCGGCTTTTCTTTCGACTGCAGCCGATAATATATAGTTCTGCCAATGCTAAACTCGCGTGCCAAGCTGTTTTTCATTGTTCTGGCATCGAGTCCTTGTTATTTCTTGAGTGGCTGTCGTTATACGAGCTGATTGTTAACTAAACATGTCTTTTTTTTACGAGAGCTTTTTAAAATTTCAAATGGTACGTACACGAGGAAAAGGAGGCGCGCGAATTATCTACTTAACGTTTTTTACCAAATAAATTAGTCCGTTTTAACTGACGATTGCGGTCCGTTTAATTTTCACTTCAAAAGTAGAAAGAAAAACTGCTCTTTTGAGAGACGCTCGAGCGTTTCTAAGACTTTTTTATCCTATGACCATAAGCGCGACGCTCGCACCTTATGTATTTTTGTCAATACATTTTAAGATTCATTTGTTGATTTATGAGGTATATATACCTACATCATTTTGTAGTAAGTTTCTAATGATGAAAAATGCTGAACGCTGCAGGTAGTTAAAAATTTTAAGATAATTAAGGTAAATGACCCAGTGACTGGACAGTGCTAGTGATTGGACAGCAGTAGTGTCTGAGCGCATTCAACCAATCACAACTTGTGAAAGCGTCCAGACACTTGGGTATTCACTAACTAATACGTCCTCTTACATGTTCAGTCACTGGGTCTTTTACATTACTGTAAACTATTTATCATTACTTATAAATAATAATCATTTCATAAGTATAATTTAACATAATATTCATACTTATCATTTAAACATATAAACCAATGTGAAATTATCAGAGTTTTCATTCTTTAATCATTCAATTTGCAAAATTCAAACTCGTTCATATTTTACCCCTAAATTAAAGTACCAAATCATCTCGGTTATACCTACTTTGGCTTCACTTCCTCTGGTCACCACTTTTTTATACCTAAATGACATCATGTCATGTATTTATCATAAAAATATTTTACTATTCATATGTATTTACTAAACTTCATCAGTAATTTCATGAACAAAATAAATAATTGTGTAATTGTTTTTCTCATTGCAGGTAAGCATTGCTCTACGGACTTCTACTGCTATTCCATATTATTTTAAACCAACAGCCTCACCGTAAGTAAAATTTAAAAATAATATTCGTAATTCCTGGAAGAACTGGAGTGCTATAGCAAACACACCATGAAAGCTATAAGTATTTCATTTATATTTATTATTAAATTTCAATTCATACAGTAAATTATTTAATTCATACGGAAGATAAAAGTAAATCATATATTTTTATTGTAATGCTTTATTAAATAAGTTTGATAAGAACTATTGCTTATATATCATAAACGTAAATATACTAAATTTAATGTGCAATATAACCTACTACGTAAATTTAAACAAAAATTATTAAACAATTTACTAATTTTGAAGAAATTAGACACGAAATCATAAAGATCATTTTCAATTTTGTATAGAGTTATAAGCTCACATATTATATCTTCAGCTTAAAAGTGTTGGCGACCTTCGACCATAGTTCAGACAAAAGTCTCTTTGTCTTGTGCATAATACAAAACCATTTACGTTAGAGTCGACGTAAGCACATCATCGTATGTAAAGAGACTTAAAATATACAATTTAAACGTAGTTGTTAAATATTGCATTGCGAAATGATCAATAGCTAATTACAGTAGAATATATGCTAATATATATTAAACAATTATCCTACTCCAAAGCTTTCGAATCGTTAATTATTTGAATTATATTCGACAGCATTAAATCGATCTCTGTATATACTTATTTTCTATTAGTTCAGTCGTACACCAAAATTACTTTGAATGCCCAGTATACTGACGAGAGAAAAGTTGTTTTATAGCTAATAAATCGATTATTTGAAGTTACAAAATTTTTCGTTTATTGCACGAGAATAAAATTCATTAACAGTTAAGAAATAAGCACTTGTCAAGCGAAGAATTCGAGAGTTAGAAGTTGGCGTGTGCTCGGCGGCGCGAGCGACGAAGATAGAAAAAGAAATCACACTCACCACCCACACTCCCGAATAAAACACCATAATCTACTCCGAATAAAACGTTTTTTCCTATTTATGTGAAAAAAAAACGCCGGAGTCGGAATTCGAACCCAGGACCACTTAAACAGAGAAAAGTGCCGCGACTTCTTCTATTCTTTTTCTCATTTATTAAAGCTTTTCAGTATTAATAGGCCAATGATTACATTTTTATAAGCTGTTTGTATATCGGTATATATTTGACAGATTTTGGCAAATTTTACAAAGAGTACGTGTATTAACTGGTAAGGAATATTATTCTTTATTCGTCGTATATAAATCCACGTTTCTTAACAGTTAACGAATATTTTTAACTGTATAAAGAATCCTTTCTCTCAGTGATATGCCGCAAAACATATCCGTGATATTTTTGTTTTCCTCTTCGTAAACGGAAAAATATGTTTATGCAAGGCAAAATACGGAAAATATGCTGAAATCCAGAAAGAGACCATACGGTTCAATAGATAATACGCAATCCTCTTAAATCTTGCCAAAAAGAGAGAATAAAACCCTTTCGTTTCGCTTTCGCGAAAATCCCCGGAAAGTCATCGGGACAAAGCAGCAGCCAAATTGAAAACGAGCGTTTCGCTTCTCTCTCTCTCTCTTTCTCTTTCTCTGTCTCTGCGAGCGAGTCATAGCGGATAAAACGTGACATTTGACGAGAAAGCAAGAGCGAGAGCACATAACGAGGAAAAGGACTCGGGACGCGGATGCCGTGTTAGTGGCCCGAGCGTCGAGCTCGCGCGTTTTATCGAGCGCTACCCGAAAGTCAGAGAAGACAGACTCCGGGCGGTGCTTTAGCTTCAGCGGAAAACGAAGGAAAATGGAAAATCATTCCTATAGAAAGGTTAATAATAATAATCATAATAATTCCCTACTCCTTTCAGCGTCTGTTCGGCGGAGGCTGCCTTTTCATCGGGAACGTGAATGGACCGAACGAGTTGAGCCATATCCTCTCTCTGAATCCTCCGTCCTATTCTATCCTTTTCTCTCTCTCTCTCTCTCTCTCCCTCTCACTCTCCCTTCCCTCCTGCACATTTCTCCCTCCCACTTTCTGCTTCCCACGCTCGTGCCCTTTTCTTCTCTTTCTCTCACTTTTTGTCTTCTATACAGCCGCCGTGGATTTTGCTTCTTCCGCTAGCGAGCGAGAGATAAGAGAGGGAAAGAAAACCGTAGATAGATAAATAGAGGATGAAGACAGAGCTGGCAGAAAAGACTTTTCTCTCTCTCTCTCTGGCTTCTCGGAGGGGTCGTACATCCGCAGCGTGCGCGGCCAAAGAGGAGGCAGCCAATCGGGGGTGCGGAGCTTTCGTGACCGATTGTGTGTGTGTGTGTGTGTGTGTGTGTGTGTGTGTGTGTGTGTGCCCAGTATCTCGAGGAGTTTACGCAAGCGTATAGAGACTAAAATTTAAAGGAATCTTTCGGTCGATCTGTTTTTCCATGCAAACTTCTCAATACTATTATATCGTTCGGGGCGATTTAGTCATATTTGGATGACCAACAGCGGGATTCCAAGCGCACAATCGCTGAATATCATAAATAAATTATAATTGTGCGTTATCAAAATCATTCATTAATCATTCATTAGATTTACAAGTCCTAGTTTTGCGATTGACGATAGTGCAGCATGTACAATTTTCTAGTGTAGTATACTCTAGCAGAGAAAACCGAGAGTACCTGAATCAAATGCGAACCACACATAGCGCAGTGATAATGAAAGACTCGTGGTTACAGGGCTTATTCATATGGGCTTTCTTTATATTTACAAGCGCGCATGGAATTCCCAGCCATATGATTAAAAATTAATGTTCCAGTGCCTGCGGAAGAAAAATAAAAGGATTCGATCTCGATCGCGAAATTACTGTAATTATCATGCTCATAAACTCATAATGAAGGGGCGCAACACTCTCTTCCTCGATGAAAAAAAAAGCCGAGTTTTTGAAAAAAAAAAAAAAATAGAAGGAAAAAGAAAGAAAAAACTCGTAACTAGCCATGGATAAAGCTCAATTGGTATCAAGTGTGTAACGGCGGCTGTATCCAACGAAAGACCCCCCACCCCCCTTCCTGCTCTGCGC
>UELU01129679.1:0-10267 GCA_900490025.1 Megastigmus dorsalis
CTTTATAAATATTGCGAATTTCGCAATTTAGCTAACACCCCCTTAACCCGCAGAAAAATTACAAACGATTGGCAATGGTTTTATTCATAAAAAACGCGAATTTCGATTAGAAAATATGTTTTTACGTATTTTATGCTACACCCAACTTACATTTAATTATTGCAAAAAGACGAAAAGACCCGCAGTTTTTTTACTTGAAATTACTAAACTTACTAACGACCCGCAGTTTTTTGGCTCATTCGTTATAGCGAAATATTAAAGTCAATCGCGTAGTTCTTTATTCGCTGCCTGGAGCACCAGCGCAGTGACTAAAGGGGAAACGTATAGCGGGGTGGCTCAATTTACTGTGTAACGGCCTAACCCTGGCCACAAGGGTATTCTGTTCGGGTTTTTCCAACTCGGCTACTGGGGCACCAGATAGTCGGCTTGGTCAGACTCTAGGAGCTCCTTACACGCCTGAGGCACCAGACGAATACTGTCGATTTGAGAGCTTACGCCGCGTTATAAAGGCTCTCAAATCGGCGGCAATCAGTAGCGGTGTGACGTCACCAGGGTTGCTATGCAACGTTGGTTCTACTGTACGCACGATTTCGCTCGCGTTCGCATCGTGTCTTATCTTGGCCGCTTGAATCTCGCAACTGCGCGCGCACATATGAGCGTGCCGTCGCATTATTTATAATATATGTTAACGATCTATTGAGACATATGCCTATAAGGAGACCATTACATGTAATGCGGATGACACTGTCATCATTTCTAGTGATGACACGTGGGCTATAGCACAGGATAACATATATACTGTGATAGTGTGCCTAAAGAAACTAACATAGTGATAAAAAATCAGCAAATTCTGCGGGTACCTAGTTGCAAGTATTTAGGAATATATTTTGATTTCAATATGAAATGGGATATATATATAGAATATTTAATCAATAGAACCCAATTTTATTATTAATTTTTGCCAAATTAAAAAATCTATGGACACTAAAACTTTATTGATTATGTACTACGCTTTCTTCCACAGTTTGATCAACTATATAATACTTTGAAAGACACATTTATAAATATTAATCGAAATACGAGACACAAAAATAGACGATTACCTAAAATGAATAAAGCAGTAAGTGACAAAAATAGCTACATAGTGGCTATTAAAACTTTCAATAAACTCCGAAGTGATCTCAAAACTATGGACTCTAAAAGTATTACTGTCAAGCGCGAACTTAAAAAAGAAATAAAAAATAATAGTTTTTAATTTAAATAAGAAAATAAATATATATATTTAAATGTATTATAATTAATGCTACGAAATATTTTTTTATTTTTATTTTTAAGAAAAGTTTTTATCAAAGGGGTTATATAGTTTTAAGTTTTAAGTTGCATTAAGTTCAATTTATATTAGTTAGTATTACCATCCTATGCACAGGTAACTGTGTTTACCTTCTATAGGCTCACATTCTAATAGCCAATGTATGGTTCGTACCATCATTGGGAGCAGCATGTGTGTAAATTTGGTATAATAAATAAAAAAAAAAATAAAATAAAAATGTTTAAAATAATATGATTTACACTAGAGTACTTAGATCTTACAATGTTTTATAAATTTATTATGTGAAAAAAAAAACAAAAGGTATGTTTTAAACACGTAATTATCAAATAAAAATAGTTGCATTATTTTTCCATTCAACTCCGTAGTCCATATAGCCAAATACCCACAATATTTTGAGTAAAATTGTAAAAAATCTAGAAATATCACGTAGCGAGCACGAGAAATTTCGGAAAAATATTTTCTGACCTTGATCAAGGATGTTTGACAGACATCAAAGGTTTTACTACGACTACGAAAAAGATTAAGTTGGGAAACCAGAAAAAATAGCAGTCGTGGATTAAACAATAGCTACTGAATCTATGGATGTTGAAAGATCTTGCGAGGAAGAAGAAATGCAAGTTGATCAACTTTTTGAAGTAGAAACGGAAAATGATGAAGAGGATAACCAATACTTACCAGCATTTCAGATATGTGCTCTTGAAACTTTCAACCAAGAGGAGTTAAATGATCGCATATGTGAATTGGGATTAGCCAAAGATGAAGCCCAATATCTAGCAGCATCATTTAATAAGAAAAATTTATTGACAGTAAAAGGAACTTAATAAAATAATAGACTCTATTATTCGCTTCAATTCCATAGGAAGATAAATGATTGATCGCTGCGAATTATGTATAAACAATTTATTATTGCAACGTTTCGGGAGTATTCATCACTCCCCTCTTTAGGCTACAAAAACACTATAATATTCAACGATTAAACTATATAAATTAATTAATATAAATAATTAACACCTTTTCTGAGATCTATTTACAAAACTAAGACATGTGTCAGAAAGAAACAAAATAAACAACGGGAGTGATGGATACTCCCTACACGTTGCAATAATAAATTGCTTATACATAATTCGCAGCGATCAATCTTTGACCTTCCAAAAGAAACTAAAGATTACGTGTATCGTAATAGAGGAAAGAAGATTTGGAAATTCTTCACCAAAAATGAAAAGAATTCATTAGTATTATGTTCAGATGTAAAAGGGTTAGTTGATGAATTAAAATCCAACATTTATGAGGACGAAGATTTGGGCTCTTTATTGATTCGTCGAAACGAAGTCTCAAAGCTGTTCTGCCCCATAACGGGATTACATATGCACCTATTCCAATAGCTCACTCAACGAAACTTAAAGAGGGTTATGAAAATATTGTAGTTACTGTTGAAGAAAATAAACTACACGGAAAGTTTGCGGTGATCTAAAAGTTTCAACCCTGATCCTAGGCCAAAAGTCAGGTTTCACAAGCAATCCCTGCATCTTACGTTTATGAGATAGCACAGAAATCACTATGTTCAGAAAGAATGGTTAACCAGAATGGAGTTTCATCCAGGATCGAGGAGCATCATATGCAAACCAGATTGATCCTTGAAAAATTCTGCTTCTACCTTTTCATATCAAGCTTGGTCTCATGAAGTAGTTTGTCAAAATTCATTACTAAAATAAATCACACTGAAAAGCAGCATGGCTAAGTTTCAAGACTGTTTCTCAAAACTTTTTAGAAAATGAGAAGAGTGAGGATTACCAGAATTTGGTTGAAGAGTTTTTGAGAAATTTCAAAGAGTTAGGTTGCTTAATGATTCTCAAATTGTACTTCCAACACTCTCACCTAGACTACTTTCCTCAAAAACTTAGAAATTGCAGTAAAGAACAAGGAGAACGATTTCATCAAGATATAAGTCAAATGGGATAACAACATGATGGCCGATTTCTGTTGGGCACTAAAGACAGAAACAAATTAGTATCGAGAGAAGTGAAAGAGGAGCCCACTGTATAGTTCATTTAAACAGAAAAAAATTCGCTGTAGGAGAAAAAAAAGTGTAAGAGCAACATCAAAGAAAACCTAAGTCGATTAGAATTTATTTCAAAGTAATTCATACCGTATCCATGACATTTTTTTCAAGGTTTGTTGATACTCACTATTTCCACATTTTTGCAAAATTTTTGGATAAAGGGGCTCAAAAAGCTTCAGATTTCATTTCGTCGTGTTATTTCTCTATTTAACCTTCAAATGACCTTGAACCTGACGTGATAGAAGTTAATTGATTCTTTCATCGTGATCAGCGACCCAAAGAATCCTTGAATATGCAAACCTTTTCTGGTGTTTCAGCGAAGATCAAATGTTGACCTATATATTATCTCTAGTTTACGAGGGCACGTATGCCTTGAAGTGACGATAGCAATCGGGGTATATTTCAAAAGGTTACATATCATACTTCAAAACCAGCTACTTTAACGGAAACCGGATTTCCATAAGCTCTGAGCGGGGTCCTTTGTCATTCTCCTTATCGACAATTTTGATGCTATCAACATCAATCTCATGTTCATAGTCTATGACATGGAGGGGTAAAGTTGACCTTTTGAAAGCGTGTATGGCATCTATTCTATGCTCGTCGCTACACTTCTTTAACGTTCTCTAACTAGTACTTAAACGAAACGATTCACGTATCTTTGCAATTGATTTAATATACAATTCTTTACTTTTTTAATTTTAGTTAACTATATACCTAGTTCATATTAAAAATAACAGTTATGTGACAAAGATTTATTAATCTATAACTCAAATCAGGTGTGACACGGTTTCAGATTTTTAAGTAATTTTATTTTTTATTTTTCCACGTATAAGATTGTCAATAAAGTGTTTGTTTTGTCAGTAAAGGGGCGTACAAAAATTGCATAATAGTCGCAAACAATAGTACATCACGCAACTAGTAGGCTACTAGGAGATTATCTCACACGTGTTGCGTATAGAATTTTTCCATACAACGTGAGTAAAAAGCAATTTAGCGAACGCATACAAAAGCAAAATAG
The DNA here is from genome assembly GCA_900490025.1 of Megastigmus dorsalis. Lineage (NCBI taxonomy): Eukaryota > Metazoa > Arthropoda > Insecta > Hymenoptera > Megastigmidae > Megastigmus > Megastigmus dorsalis. The sequence goes on from UELU01129679.1 coordinate 4,408, forward strand.
CCCTTTTTCTCACGGAGTGTGGAAAATATATTTTGCAAATTAAGTTTATTCGATGCGATCGATAACCTCTGTATGTTATAGTAAATTAAAGTTTTCAAAAATTTTGCACTCGCATGTAATCCTACATTTGTTTTCATAGATACGGCTATGCGGCTCAAAGCTGATTCGTCGAGAATTTTTTATCTTATTTTCACAGCGCCCGAAACAACCGGTTCTGAATCCTAATCACGTAAGGTGTTGGACTGCTAATGCATGCAACCAATCATAAATTTTATACATGAAAACTTGTATAGATTGTAAATTCATTCTAATTTTAATATATATTATCAAGATTCTACTAATTCAGGGCCCACTTTCAATCATCACCTATTCTATAAGAACAGAGATAATTTCTATTTATTTTAGCATTTGGTAGCAAAATACTTTATGCTATCGAAAAACTGATGGTGTTGGCTCTGCATATAAATGCTTGGAAAAAAGTAAGCTATAATTTCTTCAAATTAGGGATACGGTTTCTGCTTTGAATCAAGTAATGGAACTAGCCTTAAAATATGAAACTGGCATTTTTACTATAGACTGCAATTTTAATGGTTCAGTGCGGTAAAATCTACTCCTCATATTTTTAGTTCAAATTACTTTTATGAAAAAACATAAAAAATCAAATGCGCCTTATACTTTTTAAATGTAATTTAAAGATCAAAAGGAACATATGAAAGTTTAATTTTATGAGACACAAATTCTTGTCTATTAGTGGACGATCTAGAATAAAAAGGGCATGCATGTTTATTTTAATATACAGTACATTGAGATTTTGATAATAACGTTAGTTAATGTTAAAAATAAATTATTAAAATTATAATTAATTTTATTACAATTTTTGTACTGTATATAATTTACATGCTTACACTTTCAGCTTCGTTAAAAATTATTTTGATTTGTAACATACCATTTTTGCTGTAGCATCTGCTAATATTTTAGCTGCTGCCAAAAGTCTTCTTTGTTGTTCAGAATCTAACTGTCTTTCAGCATCACCCTTTATACTTTGAATTAATTGCGCTGTTGCTTGACCTACAATTCTTGCTTGATGAACCATTTCTCCGGCATCGCCTGAATTCGCAAATAATTTATCAGTTGCTACTAATATTGTCTCTACAACTCCCTCTTGAATGCATTCTTTAGCTTTATCATTTCGTGTAACTGATTTTATGTGGCACAGAAGATCATTAAGAGTTCTTGTAACTTCTGCAGCAGCTGTACTTAACTCTTTTAGAAGATTTTCATTAAAACAAGAATCGTTACAAACCTGTAACACACATACACACACATATATATAATTACATATGTAAATACTTTTTTTTGTAAAAATAATTTTTTTTTATTGATTATGTTTAATCTAAAATATATAAGGAACCAATTTTTTCAATCTCCTAGGTACAAAAAAAAATTTCAAGTTACAAGGAAAAAAGAAAAAAATAACTATTTAAAAAATGGATATATACTAATTTTTTTTATTTTATTTATTTATTTACCAGATTTCATAGCGTTACATTCAGAATATAATCACAATATTTGAAGAACTTATATGCTATAAAGGTGAATTAAATCACCTGTACATAGTTCTGGTACTATCCCATCACCCTCACATAAAATTTATACTTAAAACTATTAATACTTATAGCTCAAAAACAAAAACAAATCATATTAAACTCTGTGAGTGTGTAACAGTTTTATAGAATTTTGTATTCTAGTAACAATATTATTAATTTCGATAATAATAAATCAATTTTAATTATAATTATGTTAATTTCTTAATCCAAATTTTTAGCTTGTCTTTTAATGATTTTTTGGTCAAGGATAGAATTTTTAGATTATTGGGCAATTTGCTAAATAACTTGATTGCAACAAATTCACTATCTTTTGTACTTATAGTTTTGTTAATTTTTGGCTGTGCTATATTTTTTTTGTCTAGTCTTACTGTTCGACTTTAAATATTTGTCTTTTAATTTACCATAATGAAACAGTAGAGATTTTAGTTTAAAACTGTCTTTTAATTTTACTGGTTGCTATCTTAATTAACCTATTCTGTACATTCTCAATTATATTCATGACATTATTATATGCACCACCCCATGCTACTATTCTATAAGTAGCAATACTATGGAAAAAACGTAATAGGCTGTCAGCAAACTTTTATAATCTATTATTATTGATAATTTTTTAGAATGAAATAAAGTATCTAGTCTTTTTTATTATGTAAGTAATCTGCTTGTCCCATTTCATGTTACAGTTCAATATTATCCCTAAGTATTTCGTATGTTCTACTCTTCTTAGTTCTTCATTATCAATATTAATTACCACGTTTTCAGGTAAACTATCACTGTATCATCCAAAAGTCATAAAAACAGATTTATATATGTTCAGCGTAAGTTAATTCCCATTGATCCCATTGTAAACTTTTTTTAAGTAGTTATTCATTTGAAGTTCCGTTTGTTTCCATGTATCTCCCGTACTTATAATAACTGTATCGACCGCATACGCAATAATATTATTTTCTGGTAGCAGAGTCAGAAGATCATTAATGTAAATGATAAAAAGTAATGGTCCCAATATTGTACCTTGTGGTACACCACAATTTATGCTAAGACTTTCACTTTTAATATTATTTATTCTGACTACTTGTGTTCTATTTATCAGATAGTCCTATAGCAACGTTAAAGTTACTCCACGTATTCCATTGCATTCCAGTTTGTCCAATAATATTTGATGATTTACAGTGTGAAATGCCTTGGCTAGGTCGAGGAACTTGCTATTATTGTCTGATTTTTATCTAATCCATTATAAATATAGTTGGATAAATAACCTAAGGCATCTTTTGTTCCTGTTTTTCAGTGAAACCATATTATTTATTATTTATTATATCACATTCATTTAAAAAACTTAGTAACCTCTTATGAATTATATGTTCAAAAATTTTGGCTAGGTTAGATATTAACGAGATCGGTCTATAATTAGTTGCTAAGGGCTTATCACCCTTTTTATGTATTGGCACTATCTCTGCAGTTTTAGGTGCACTAGGACGTATCCCTTTTACTATACATATATTAAATATTCTAATGGTTTAATAATATATGTGCTATTTTTTTTGTATTATTTTAGCGCTTATATGATCAACACCACTAGATTTATCTTTCATATTCATAATAGTATTATTTATTTCTCCACAATTAGTTAGGTTTATAAATATTGACTTGGTGATGATGTTTCTTTTATGTTGTATTGACCTACTTGCTTTATTAATTTTTTTCATTAGGTTTGGTCCTACGTTCTGAAGAATTCGTTAAATTTGTTGGCAACATCCTCTGTTTTGAAATACCTTTTACCACGCTCTTGAATATAATCTATGTTTTGGTATTTTCCTTTATTATTTTTGTTTAATTTGTTTTTAACTAATTCCCACAATTTCTTATTATTATTTTTGCTTGTTTGAAATTCTTTCTTTTCATATTGATATTTAGCCATGTTATTATTTTATTTAGTCTTTTATTATAATCTTTGTAGGTTGTGACGTGGGAACCACGTCACTTAAAAACTATTATTATAAATAATACCCGAGCAGAACTGCGAGTCCCGCGGCCGAAAACCGATGACACTACCGAGCCGGAAAATAATAATACACGCCGTAACCGCGAAAACTCTTTTCTTTTAATATGTTTCCGAGGGAGCGAGCACGAGAGCGAGAGAGAAAGAATACACCGAAAGTGACAGGCCGGGCCTGCACGAGAGCGAGAGAGAGAAACCGAAGGCGACTTACCAGGGATTCCCTGGCCGCCCGCGGCCCCCGATGATGACAATCAACGGGAGGTTCCGTTGCTTACACTTCCGAGGCCTTTTCTCGACGACGACCCGGCCCACCGACGACGACGACGACGACGACGACGACGACGAGAAGCATCGACGGCAGCACTCTCGCGCACGACACAGGCAAGAGCCCACGGAGACCCCCGAGCCTAAGGATCACGACGACAAGCCAGAGGAACACCGATAACGAGGCCAACCGACGACGAGACCGAGGACGACCGACCACGAGGCCGAAGATACGAGCAGGCGGCGAAGACACGGCAACACGTGTCCGCGCGCGATGAATGGCGGCGGCCATGTTAGTTAGGGAGAGCGAGAGAGAGAGAGCATGCGGCTAAGTGAGAGAGAGCGCATACTATCGTGCGAGAGAGAGAGTAGGCATTAGCGCGAGAGAGATAGAGAGCGCGGAGAGTGGAAGAACAGAGTGTAGTAAGACAGATAGATAGATAGATATATATTCATTTATTTATGTACATTATGTTGTACATTGTATACATTAGTATTTAACACGAGCAGTAACAAGTAAAAAAAATTGTAATAATAATAAAGATAATAATAATAATAAGCTATAATAATAAAAACAGTGATATAAAAATATATAAGATCAACAGTAGACTAGGAATAGCGATATATTCTATTGGACCATTGTTTTTTCATGAGGTTGTAGTAGAAGTAGAGGTCGAAGAAGAGGAGGTCGGCTGCGCTAGCGCCACAGGTGCCTCAGAGATGTGACTGCAACAGAAGGGGAGTTTCACTCTCTAAGGAGAAGTAATGATTGTGTATAGATGATTTAAATGTGCTTATGGTGTAACAACTTCTAATCTCTGCACGAACCTTGTTCCAGAGCTTAGAAGAGATGACAAAGAATGAATTTTCAAGAAATGAAGATGTATAGCAGGGAATGGTCAACGGTTTCGCCGCACCCCTCACAGGTCTCGTCGGGTTATTCCACGCATATCTCGAAAAAAGATATTGTGGACTGCCAGTGCGGAATAGTTTGTGAAGCAGAATAGTTGCAAAGTAGTCTCTACGACCAGAAGTGGTCAGCCAACCCAAAGAGCGCCTGTAAGAGCTAATATGCTCACTCTTTCTCAACCCGAAGATTTATCGGATGCCAGAATTAATGACTCGCTGTAACTTGAGGTCCAATTCCCCTGAAATATCACAGTATACAAGACAGCAATGGTCAACCAAGGGAAATAGGAGTCTCAATAAGGTGCTTTCGCAGCTTGAGGCTTGTGCTCATCCTGAAGTAATTAAGGCGATACAGTAGAGTATTTGCCTTTTTGCAGACATGAGTGATGTGTTACCTCCACTTCAACTTGAGTCGAGCCAAACTCCAAGACTACGCACTGAGGATTCAATTTTGATGACAGATTGGTTGAGCATTATACCGCTGATTGTCATATTGGATAGTGTATTAAGGTAGAAGTAGGAACCCAAGATCATGGCATTTGTTTTATCAACATTCAACCTAAGGTGATTAAGTGTGGCCCAGCTTAAAACATACTCAGCATGTCTGCTCATAAGGTCCAGATAACGCTGCAACTCCTTAAGAGGAAACTACACATACAGCTGAAGATCGTCAGCATATATCAGATGAGAAACGCCTGCATCAAAGCCGAGGGAGATATCATTGATATACAAAGAGAAGAGCAGGGGTTCAAGAACGGACCCTTGAGGTACACCTCTATTTAAAGAGATAATCGACGATGGATTATTGTCCTTGTCTAGGACAGCCTGCTCTCTTCCTGTAAGGTATGATGCAAACCAGCGAATCACAGTGGTAGAAAGATCAAGATTCTGCAGTTTCTTCAATAGAGTGACGTGGCAAACAGTATCAAATGCTTTGCTAAAGTCGAAAAGCAAGAGCAGCGTTACCTTTTTCTGATCCATACCTTCTCGTACGTTATCAGTAAGTTTCAGTAGCGCAGTCTGTGTACTGTGGTTAGTCCTGTAGCCCGTTTGAAAAGGATCTAGTAGCATACGTGTTTCAAGGTAA
>UELU01129680.1:0-17701 GCA_900490025.1 Megastigmus dorsalis
ATATATATATATATCTGTAATCAAATGTAATAATGATATGCAACTATATATAATTGTATATACAGTTTTCAACTCAGAACTCTTCACTTTCACTTATGTACAATCATACTTAGTTGTATAAGGTTATATATAATTATATGAAACCATATGTATAACCATACATGACTATTCATAAGTGTATACTATTTACTATTAAACATGGTCTTTCATACATTACACATCGTTACCGCTAGGAGGCGACGCGTTTCTTACTCCTGCAAAAGAAACCAGCGCATTTTCACACTTTTATTAGAATTTCAAATATCATAGCCCTCCAAATTAAAGTTTTTTATAGATCTGTAATTATGTTTGTATAAAAAATATGAAAATGATAAAAAGATATAAATCCTTTATTTTACATCAGATGCATATCAGTATAGATTATTCAAATCTCTTAAAATCCAACTCAATCCAAGTACAAAAACGATTGAAGGTGTGTTATCAAACAGCACAGGCTATCCCTTAAAAATATCTAGCTAGAATTCAATTGGAAATCCAGCTAAATATTTTTAACAGGGCTATTTATCTTATTAAAATTTCTATGATTTTAAACAAGAACTAGGAATATTTTTTACAAATTAGCTACAAAATTTTACCCGAATTTATTATTCCTCCTTACGTTCTTTCAGAGTTTGCAATAAAACAAAGTAAGAATTTAAATAACCTGTAAATGAGCACAATTAATTATTCCATTTACTTTAATTTATTATTCGTAATAAGGGAAAGTCTATACGAAGAAAGTAGAATTTTCATGTCAAGAGATTTGCAGAGAAACGAAGAATAGCGTAGTTTTTTTTAATTTAGTGACAAAATAAATAGTAAAAAAATTGTTGCTTATCAGTGTACCTATTATTATTTTAATCGTGGGCGATAACATTCATAAGTAGCTTATTCAATAATAGCGGAAACGGTATATATATATAATATAATAAAAGGCATTGCCTTGAATCTTGTAGTGCTAAAACAGATGGCAGTGGGTTTTGCGTTGATCCAATAAAGCGAGTTTTATATTGATATAAAAGCATGACTTTGTGATATTGTACATGAAACATACATTTGGTTCCATTTACGAATTCATTACGTTTTAATTTTAACTTTAAATATTTGGGATAATAACAAAATCTTCTATATCCAAAGTTTGCAATGTATTGTGAAAGTATGCATATATACTACTCACAAATAATTGTAAATAATTCAATCGATTCTTGTAAAATCTTTATTAGAATATGAATACCTGCAGCTTTTATTATTTCATTTTCCTCTCGTATATATAGAATACCATTTTAACTTGAAAATTAGACAGACTTTCAAAGTTGAACGTAACAGTATTAATTAGAAGTTGATAATTTAACTCTTCATATACATATCCACGATGTCGAACTGGTACTCAGCGCTAATCTTGGCCATCTTCTTATACTCTGTAATTGTTGTAATTGCAGAAGAAACAGAAGAAGTTAAAGGAAAGAAGAATCCACTGACAGTAAGTGGCCAAAATTAAAACATACTTAAAGTAAAGCTTAAAATTTAAGTTTAAAATACATAAGATAAGTTAACAATATTAGTTTTGTTGTATCGAATATTGGAAAGTCATGGTAAACAAACTTTTTGCTTATATTACGCTATTTTCAAATGTGCAGTCCGTGACTTGTTCAATATATCACGACGATTTTTTTTAATTTAACGCAAAAACTTCATTTTATTTAAACAAAATTCTGCAGATTTTCTTGTAATTTCATATAAGTTAAGAAATCTTTGGATCAGCTCCATACCATTACGTGTATAGATATTGTGGATTCAAAACTGCATTTTCCACAAAGTCTTTATAAACTTAAAAAAGACGAATAAAATAAATAAATATAGAGTACTCATTCAATAGCAATTAAACTTACAAACGGAGGATAATATCCATACCGGCCCTGAATAAAATGTCAGAGGGAACGTATGAAAATTGCATTATCATTTAGAGCATGAAAAGACGTTTAATTTAAAAGAAATTAACCTTCTTACTTAAAGGGGAATATATTAAAAAGGTCGAGTTTATTATTCCATATACGTAATTCCATATACGATGAAAGTAGAAACTGACAAGTATAGAAACCCACTAATTTTCCATAATTTTATTTATTATTGAGTAAGGGTGGACCAACTTTTTTTCAATTAAATTTTGTTTTATGTGGGCATATTCCTTTAGTGAAACTTTATAATTTCAATATTATGAATAATGTTGAATTTGTAACTTTTTTGTAACATAATCCACTCAACTATATGACAAAAATGAACTATAAAAAAAATTTGAAAATCGCATATTTAAAAGCTGCAAGGTATTAATTTTACTAATAATGGACAACGTTTCTCATACAAATGGTACTCCTTAAGCGGTCCTCATCCTTTTTTGTATTTTTTTATTATGTCACAAAGTATGAGACAACATTTTCATGCCTCTTGCCAATCTGTGTCATCCATATGTACATTATTTTTTATGAATATTTAAATTCGTAATTTGTAAAAAAGTTAAGCTTAATATATAATATATAATATATGCTATAGATAAAATATTATGTAATATCAATTAATAATACTTCTTTTTAGAATTTTAGTTTAAAATGGGATATTTTTCCTCAAAAACTGTTTGTAACAAACTCAATCTAAAAACGACTTGACTAATTATTTACATATATTAGTATATTACGATACAAATGCGATAAGAACACTTTACGGTACGGCGTGCATTACAGTTAAACGCTAAACGTCGTGCTTTGAAGGGCTGCTTACGACACGAGTATCGTACAATATTTTATAGCAATGACTAGCGTAAATCCGCTGTCACGCCTATTCGTGGCGTGACTTAAGTGCTGATTTACGCCACGCAGTGCTATAAAGTTTATTTTTTAAGAAAGAATTATTTGTCGATTAATTACTTTTCATAAATAACAATTGTACTTTATATATTTCAGTACATTAGCGACGCCGTGATCGACCTATTCTCCCGCACTCCGGTAGGCATAGCTGCACAAGCATTAGTGGATTATAATAACAAAAATTTGAAAAAGAAAGATTCATCATAATTTATCTATAATGTTCATTTAGTAATGTAATAAAAAGTTTTTATACGTAAATGTTGTATTTAAACTGTTAATTAATTCCTGTACAACTCCGTTTTGTATGTTTTAAGTACAACACGGATATCGAAATAAATATTTTATTGATCACGCGAGGGGACAAATTGTTTCATGAAAAAAAGAAATCGATCGTAAAAAGTATTTTTTACCTGGCTGATTTTTTTTAAAAGAAAAAGAAGTAATGCAGGAGGCAGAGTACTATAGCGCTGGAAATATAGCCACTCAAAAAGATAATAAGGTCCAAAGATATTATCCAGTTTAGTCTTGGAATCCATCAGGTGATGCCTCCGGTTGCAGTAGATGAGACTCATCTCGTTATCGAACGTCAATCCAAATCTCCTAATCTTTTTTGCCTGTAACCTGAACTCGTCGCCCAACTAATAGGAGTAGAGCCCAAGAGCAACCTCAACAGTAGAGATGTAAATTCAATTAATAAAGCCATTCACAGATTTGTATCAGGTTGGATAGTAATCAGCGGATATGGATAACTGATAGCCGGATAAGATGCAACATCGCTTCCATTGTGAAAAATCCATTCCAATGACTGCAATCGCAATACTGTTGCCACATAAGGGAGTTCGATCCATTGCTATCAGTAGTCAAAATAGCGACTGCTTAGCTTGCGTTTGACTGGTCCAGTTGAAAACTAGACTTGGCAACGTCACACCTCGAGAAAGTAGTTTTCGTTTCGTCTGATACGATTCACAGTTACTTCCACCATGGAGTAAAACGTACATACTGTTGTCATATATCGTCTAAGTCATGGAGACCGACTCGAGAAATACTTACTTCGCTTCAACTAATGAATTTATTGTCAGTCTCAGAAGTCATGCATGAATTTTTGAAAGTTACAAGTGCAAAAAATTTCAGACATATCTGATCAACTGTTACTCTGTATGATACTGGCAAAAACATAAAATATGGATTATTCCATTGCTTTTCTCTCTACATGAACTTAAAATATTATAACATTTTCTATATCTGAAACAGGAGAGTCATGAATTTGGTTATAACTTCAGGCTATATTTTCTGTCACTAAATTATTAAAAAGGCAAAGTCGTTCATTCAGTATAAGGTAATTTATTTAGGAATTTTTTTGTACTAATATAGATTTTAAATTTCGAAGTATTTATCTGCATGAATTTCAGAGAAAAAGAGTTTTTATGTTGATCAAGAACATTAAAAAAACTACATTAGCTGCAATTAACGTTAACAATTCCCTTTAGACTATATAGTATTCTTTTTAGTATAATAATAATATATTAGAATAATCCGGAAGATTATGATTGGAAGGTACTTAAACACACAAAAAAGTTTGGTATTAAATTATGATGTTCATGAATAACACCGATTATTTTAACAACTCGACTGAGATATTCAAATTCATTTCGAGACAGCTATCAAAAGGATGTACAAAGCAAAATAGTATATTCAAAATGACTTACAAATATCTTAAAATTGAACAAGTAAAAGTTTATATATACCACGGAGACAAGAATCTTTAATAAATTACAATACTGTCAAGGAATACAATCACAGACTACCAAAACCTACAAAATTACAGTACCTTTTATTAAACTTTACTATAGGTTTCTAGTAAATTTTATTGTAAATCTAATGATACAAGAATGTATAGTAATTTTTGAGGTCTCGGAGCTCGTTACATTTTCCTTAACAGTACAGTAATTTTTCATAGATTTCTTCTCTCTGTGTGCTCTACACGCATTTTCTTATTTTATTACATAAAATAATTGCGTCATAATTAAGATATTTAACCAATAATAAAGAAAATAACTATAGCTTTGAAACTAATTATTTAGGTACGATTTTTCATTTCGAAGGCATATTCGCAGCACAGAAGTTGGTAGTTCACTATGACACTTCGAGACTTTCATCTAACGTTCGCAGCAGGAAAAAGTAGGACACGGACGCGTGTACAATCTAAAACAAAATAAGCAGTATAAACATTGTTACTGTCGCCAAAACTAAAAGAATATCAGTGACAATTTAAAAAGGAAATATACTTTCGAAAACATATCTAATCGTACAATCATACATCCTTTGGCTGTGAAATGTAGGGGATTCTGCGACTGGATGACAAGAACATCATTCATGAATCGCAAGTCGCCGGATCCCGGCCATTGCGCATCATATATAGCATTGAGACACATTTCGCTCTAGAAGTTTACATTAAACGCTTATGAAATACTCGCGCAATATCCACGCTATGGTATCATCCGCTGTCGTTACTTACTTCTACAGCAATGATATTGCCATACCAAGCGTAACAGTAAGCCTGAACTAGTTTCAAAAAGCAATAACATATCAAGTAGACGGCTCTGTAGGCTGACATATTTTTCATCTGCATTAAAAAAAGAAGAAACTCAGTTAAAGTAATGCAGTGATTCGTTTGTTCCTGAAGACCTTGAGCTTACCTCGGTGGCCTGAAATATGATGGCACAAACGACGATGGCGCAGGTGACGGCAAGCCAAATCGCCAGGAAGCCAAAGACTCGCTGAAGAATCTTCTGGGCATCGATGAGCATCAGATGTTTGTCCACGCACTCCTTCAGGTCCTTTTTGTAATCGTCGCTGGATTTTAGATCGGCTAAACGCGCCGCGAGCAGGCGCAACTCGCCGACCATGTGCAGGGCGTAGTAACCGAATACCGAGTCTACGCCCACAGTGATGCTCCAGCAGTAGTAGCCGCTCAGAGCCTCGAATGCGTAGGTAATCCAATGAAGCGCTCCGCCTGGATTGATTACAGATAATCCTCGAAACTAATTATGTCGCGGATGTGTGCATAAAAAAATATACATTTTTCAGACGTATACAATTTGGGAATAGGAAGGCAACATTCCGTCGTAAATCAGAGAAGCTCCAGTTACTTTCATTTACTTCTTATTTGAGAACATTAATTCTTCCGTTATTGATGAAGTATTAAGTTGTATCTCCAAATGTTTACATTTAAGTACGTCTAAAAAACGTAGATTCTTCTATTTATTTTCCTACAAATTTCAGATGTTATTGTTTAAATGGTAGGCAAGTGTATACTTTTCATACCTATTGTGACAATAATTTTAGAAATCTTGGATTATTTGAAAACTTAATAAGTGGTTCGAACATTAATGTAGAAAGACGTATACAAAATAAACAAGTACGTGGCAAATACCTGATTCGTAGTTGAAAGGAACGAGTTGAGGATAAGTCCTGACGTACTTTCCGTGCCTCAGCATGAGAAGGGGAGTCAGGACCATCATGCTGATGTTCAAGGCAACCGAGTAATCGAAGACATAAAAGAATCTGCAGAAGGTGGAGAAGTGAGCCAGAAGATGCGGCCGGAACTCTAGTGTCCCGAGGTCCTTTTCGAAACTCGCACTGACACCTTGGTTGAGGCTCAGCATGTCCTTTCTATGCAGCCATAGGATGCACACCTAGTTTCGTTAAGAGGATGCGATAATCCTAGCTTACCGATATTACAGTGTTCGGATGAGATTCCAGAGATCTCGAATAGGATTTTTATTGAAGGGTTAATCACAAACCGTTAAGAAACAATCTCTTTATTTTTAGCAGTGACATAAAAAAATAAGTATTACTGTTACAGTTATTCGTCTCAATATGCATTCCTTATAGTACTGCAAACATGTGAAAATTTAAACTACCTCTAGGTTGGAAAAGAGTTTTGAAAATACAGTTAAAACTTAGTTTTTACGTCAACATAGAAAAACTTACTTTCAGGAATGTGGACGAGAAGCTGATCATGAGTCCCAAACCCCTGGTCAGAATATTAATATTGGCGACATTGTGAAAGCAGAAGGCAACGATACCGTACGAGGTAGCACCGCTAGCGAAAGCGGAACAGGCGCACAAAAAGTGCCTCAACTGAGGTGGATGCTTGTCGAAGTCCGGCCAGAGACCAGAGCCAATCAGCATGAACATAATGTCGCGCTTGTACCTCTTGTACTTCCTCACCTCGTGCTCCATCATCTTGGACTGCTTTATACGTACTTAACTGTATATCTTGGCGCACAACCAATGAACAATCGATGGGAGGAGGAAAGTTTCTCCACTGAATCTTCGATGAGAGCAAGCCAACTTACTCGACAGATTACGAACGCTTTGAACTTTGCAGCTACTTTAACTTTGTTAAGTATTGGCTAAGAGGGTAGGGATGATGTCAAATGAAGTGGAAGGGGATATCAAATGCTTAGTCGGTTAGGTGGATCGATGGATGCAACAAGTCACGTATATGATTCTCTGTTTAACTAAATATGAGTGACTTGTTCATTGTGGGGTTGTGATTTGGTTAATTCGTTAAGGTACTTGACTGATTGTCACAGAAGTTAACCGGGATGTTTGGAAGTACAAATTAAAGTGCTCGTGCTGCGCATTAAGTTTTTTTTTTTTTTTTTTTTTTTTTTTTCATTTATTTTTTGTGTTAATTACGATCACATTCAGATTTTTTAATCCACATTGTACTTTTAGAAAAAAATTAACTAGTAATTACAAATCATGTACCTCTAAATACATATGATTAAAGCCATTAACCTTTTTACGATGTCGTTAACTAGACCAACATCTATAGCATGTCGATCAATGCAATTAGAAAAAAAAAGGTATTAAAAACTCAAGCATAATTAATTTAAAATTTATAGATTAATATGCTCGTCGTGAACACATAGTTCTCATGCACGTGTATTGCAATAAACTGAGTAGAGAAAATCCAAACTTACCTTCTAATATAATTCTAAAAACTCTTCATAAACTCAAGAAAGCAAGAAATAAGAATTTGTATTCGATTTGTGACTCCATCCTCGACGGTAAAATAATTTACAACGTAAAGTAATGTGTATTACTATAATATTTAACAAATTTTTAGCAGCATTTATACAAAACTTTAGGAACTGCGTTGAAGATAGATTCCTAATAATTTAATTCTTAATACAATAGCATTAAAGTGCGATGTCTGATCAAATTTGATCTTGACGTACCTATGTTTGAAAAAACGAAACATTAGAAATACCTACAAAAAATAACATACACGCTATTACGAAAGATTTTCAATTATAACTTCATCTATGCTGCGTATCTTCCTTGTAATATATTCTTACTTTTCCTGTGTCAGCCTTAAAAATTATCATAGTTCTTAAAAATTATTTATTAACAAAGCTATTACTTTCTTCATTTCAAAACTGTAAACCTGAATTGACATGAGACTTTGCTTTCGACTTCCATTGGACTTTACATGAAATACAGCAGCAAAGAAAATTCTTGAATAATAAATTAACTGCTTCGCATTAAAAAACGGTATGATATATCCTGAGTAATTGTATCAAAATGCATAAACTTTCGCCTATCATTTAATTGATATCTGTACACGAGTCTTGTGTTTGAATATTTGTATACTGTAAAACGAAGCATTATAAGTACTTGCAAATTAGTAACGAGATACTTATATTCAACGAGACAGAAATAAATTGATGAACTATTAAAATTAATAGCATCGTAACAATTAGCGAATAAATTGGCTTATAAATTTACACTCTTATGAGAACCGAAATACAAATCTTATTAAAGCCTTATTCGAGATTCTAAAAATAGTTATATGCCTATTCATGTCAATTATCTTACAGCGATACACGAGATTGACCGAGCATAGAACGAAGTTGTATATCGTTATCCAAAAATACTTCTTTCTATGGTGGCTATAATCAGTCATCTATTATAGCAAAACCATGTGGAAAGAAGGGATTCGAAGCGCATAAAAAGTTGGTGCATAGGATAATGAGCCTTGTTATACAGATAGAACGGGGAAACTTATCCTGAACGTTATTTTTACATAATGTGTTTCCTATAGAGCCGTACAACGGATAAAATTAATTGGAAAAGCTTTTTCACCCTCTATAGAATGTTATAAGCTCGTTACAAGTATTAAAATTATACCCGGAACAAAAAACCAAAGAGTAAAGAGTTACGGATCGTAGAACAATTATTTTCGCATTGAAGTACAAATTGATAGAAGATATAACATAATACCCAACGTACATTGTGTACAAGTGCACAACAAAGTTTCATAAACAAAACAAATTATATTATAGCATCTATGTTGTGTGTAGCTTCGGTGCTTAGCAACGAAATCATTTCTGTTTTCTCTTTTCCCGTTACCGATGGACCTTATAGAAGAAAAATAAATTGACTTTACACTTTAAACTCATTGACAGGTCTAATATACGTCAATTTAGACTTTCAGTTTTTAATCTGTTCAAAAATAAATAACCACTTTTTAAAAACACTCCTTGTTATTTATCTACATTTTGTACAATAAAGAGTAATACTATAATAATTTATGAAGGGAGAGTCTCGTCTAACGTTTGGAGTAAAAAAAAGTAAGACACCGAAGTATGGATTATCTGTAAGAAAAATGGAAAAATTTGGTTCTTAGTTTAGACCAGAAGTATAGGGTCAGAAATTATTTTTACCTTTGAAAACATATCCAAACGCAAGAGCATGCAGCCTTTCGCCTTAAATATTAAGGGTTTCTGCGACAATATGATAAGGACATCGTTCATGAATCGTTTATCACCCGATCCCGGCCAATGAGCATTATAGACTGAATTTAAACATAATTCGCTCTGCAAAGTTTATGCACTTATCAGTTTATCTGTTTATCAAATTGAATACATAACTTTGAAACATTCAGTTTTTTTTTAACTATTATGTGTTATGCGAGAGAATGATTCCATAAAAATAATATTAAAAATGTTGTAAGTATTATACCGATTGTTCAAGTACTTGCATAAAAATAATTTATACACAAAAATCCAATTGGTCGTGTTTTGTGTATTCTTTATAGACACCGCTAAGCATTGATTAAATCGAACCGCTGTTCCCCAAGAATGCTTCATATGATTCTCAAAGAACCAAATTTCTGACGTTTACTCGAATTAGTTTAAATCAATTAAAAAAGTACTCACTTCTACGGCGATAATATTTCCGTACCAAGCAAATGAGTAGGCCTGAACCAACTTTAACATGCAGTAAAATATATAGAAAAATACTTTGAAAAGAGTCAAATGTTTCGTCTGAAATGAAAGAGAAGAAATACCTGTATTTATTATATTTATTTGAGTGTAATTTGTAATAATATTACATTATTATGGAAATCTGAAAGTACTCGTAGTGCAAAGCATTTTTTAATATTACTACTGAAAAGAGTTAAAGAATTTTCTCCTAATCTTATAAAATAATTTAGAATCACATAAAAAATACTCAAAAAACCATTTTTAACACCCGACAAAATAAAAAATGCTAAGAAAACGTTCCTCCGCCAATGTTGGTTTGTGCAAGAATATATTATTTTTAAAACCTTAATCAACACGTTCTATTTCGAGTTTACAGAACATTATTACTGAAACTTCGAAGTATAAATTATAGTATGTTTCAAATGTTTCCTAAATTATTTCTGAAATAATTCTTTAATATTAGGGAATGATTGAAGGTATGTTTCGCAAAAATCTACCTTGACCTTATATTGCAACTCTTTGGGGGATGGTGCAATTATAGGTTTTCACATCTTATTTTTCGTTGCAATCCAGTTAACTTTTAACTTTCTGAAATTATTAGAGCAGAGACAGGATTCTTATGATTAGGAGATTGTACCTCTGGTCGGAAATAATGGAAAGACTTAAAAAGTCAACAATAGAAGCAATACATCTTCTTTAGGTATTAGGTATACAGGGCAATGCATAAATATATTAGGTATGAACAAACTTCATCACTACTTATACATTTTCTTTTTCCTTTTCATTAATTACGTAAAAAAATGATGTATAAATCTTAGAAATCCTTGAAAAGTGCTTTCAAACTTCTACCATTTAACTTTGTGGATCAACTAAAACAATCGTCATAGACATGCATACCTGAGTGGCTTGGAACACAACGGTGCAGAGAACGATCGCACAAGTAATGGCAAGGATAATCGCCAACAATCCAAAGACTCGCTCCAAAATATTCTGTGACTCCATAATGAGTACATGCCTTCCGATACATTCCTTCAAATCCTTCTTATAATTCGCGCTCGACCTCAAGCTCTCGAATCGTGTGGAAAGTAGCCTTAGTTCGCCAACCATGTGCAGAGCGTACAATCCCAAGTAAGAGTCGACACCGACCGAAATGATCCAAAGGTAGAAGGCACAGATTATCTCCAGTGCATAAAGAATCCAATGAACTGGTCCTCCTGAATTGCGCGAGAAAATATATACCTACATCATATCGACACTGTTCACGAAAAATCGCACATTTCAATTGGCCAAAAACTAATACCCTAATTTTTATAGCTGTAGTCCAAATAACTGTATTAGAAATGCGATCTACTCGCTTTAATCTAGAAACCTCGAACTTTAAATTATTCATAATATTGGAACGTGCTAGTTCGCGTAAGCAGCGTCGATATACATTATATTTAATATTTTAAAAATTGAAGTGACACACACACGCACGCGCGCGCTCACAGTTACAATATTAGTCCATAGATTCACTGCATCAAAAGATTGAATTAAATAAATGTAATTATATATACCAGGTTGATAGGTGAACGGTAGATACAGGGGATAGGACCTGACGTACTTGCCGTGCCTGAGCATGGAAAGTGGCATAACTACCAGCAGTATGAGGCTCAACGCCACGGAATAATCATAGCTGTAAAAAAACTTGGAGAAGGTTGAACAATGAGCCAGTAGATGAGGTCGATTTTCTGGATTTGCAAGGTCACTCTTGAATCTTGCCGAGATCCCTTCATTGAGACTCCGCAGGTCTTTTCCGTGCATACTTAGAACGCATACCTATACGTTTCATTTTATGACAAGATTGAAGAGGCAGAAAAGTAACATAAATTTCTAATTATTATTATTAAACAGGCTCTATATATATGTTTCGATAAAAAAATATTTTGTAGATAAACCATAAATGAGTCTACATTTGTCATAGAAAAACTTATTTTAGGAGAATTCGAAGTATACGAACTTCATTTCAAATAATAATGAGTGGTAAATTATTCTAGGTTCTCTATCATGTAATAAAAGTGCTGAGAAGTAACACTATTATAAAGTAAAATTAAAGATTCTTAAATATCTTCGAACGTTTTAATTCCCGCAATAAAACAACACTGCATGTACAAGAAAAAGATCACGCCGTTCAAAAACAACAAAACGACGATTAAATGCCCTGTATAAATACCTTAATGAAGCACGCGCTAAAGCTGATCATCAAACCTAATCCTCTGGTCAAAACATTGATATTGTTGATATGGTGTATGCAAAAGCTGATAATCCCACAAGCAGCAGCTCCATTGCCAAAGCCCGAACAGAGGATCAAGAATATTCTAAGAAATCGAGATTGCTTATGGTGATTCGGCCATAGACCAGAACCCACAAGCATGAACTTTAGGTCCCGCTTGTACTTCGCGTACATCTTCATTTCATAATCCATCGTCAGATCCTTATATCCTTAACTTCGTACTCGAAAGCAAGTGGCAACAGCAGCAGCGCAACTGAAGTCGCAACGAGACTAAATCGATTATACGAGACGAGAGAAAAGTTATATAAACACTCGATGCAATTTTCAATCCTCGTCGTCATGTAAGTCTCCCGCTTGCATTATGAAGTTTTTGTAGTTTGGAGTAAGTTTAACTTCTTCTAACTGGAGGTAAGAGAGAAGGGATATGACTATGGGAAATGGTAGAAGGGGAATCGTTGGGTTTAGTCGGTCGAATGCACAGCTGTATGCAACAAGAAAAAATTGTATATTGGTTGTCCCAGAGATTATTCTTTTCAATGTGTTTGATTTTCAGACATATTTTTTTTTTAGTTTTATCAGTGTCGAAGTAGTAGTTTAATTAATTACTTAGTCTCGAAAATAGTAATAAACTATGATTTCATAAGCTTTCAGAATATCGTAGATTTTAGCTCATGATTATTGATGAAAAAGTTTGCTTTTATCTTTTTTTTTTAGATCGAGAAAAATAATTTAACCGCAAGCAACAATATACGAGTGGCAATACGTATTATTGCTCGTATCAATGTTTACTTTCAGCTTTGATGGCTATCACGTATGTAAACTTTAAACTATGTATTATAAGCATGGAGAAAAGTTTGTGAAAACTATGTGTAAAACTTTCAGTGATTTGAAACAACTGTAATTGAGTAAGTTTATGAGATATGTTGATGAGAACAGGATGAAAAAGAACATTAAAAATTACTTGTTTGAAATAATATAAATCCGCAATCCTTCTTATTCTTCAGTATTTAAAATGTACAATTTATAACTTGACTTCATTTTGCCAGTTTTTAATATTTACGAAAATAAGTATAACGATAATATTCGTTGGATTTACTTTCGAATCGTGGAGATCATGACGAATTTGGAAGAGCTTCATCTATAGCTCTTAAAAGAAAGAAGTAAGATACTGAAGTATGTACAATCTGTAAGCAATAATTACACGTATTTAACCATTTTGCACTTTCTTAAAATAATTTTAGTCGAAAAAGGAACCCACGAGATCGGAATAAAATGCGATGTTTAAAGGAAAACCACAGAACTTGCCGTTACTTAGAGCGTGGAAAGATATTGAATCTTAAATCCGATGAACCTTTCAATCAAAATAAATTTTGAAAAAAACTTCATGTACCTATAATGTATTATGTATAAACGTCTAGTGAAATCCGTTTTTAAACATTTTCCGACAAAGTTTGTTTTTTTTCATACCCCTTTATAATAATCTATATGCACAAACTAGTGCCAGGTATTAATTTAAAACAAATTTATCTCTTTCAAATTTTGACCGTAAGAAGGAGAAGTTTAAAAGGGCACAGTTGCTCGTGTCTTATAAATCTGCTAATTAAGTGTACAGAAACAGAAACAGACACAAATTATAAAAAAAAAACTCTGATTTTCACTCAAGTCTTTTTCAATTTTTAAGTTTATGTGGACAATATTATTAAATCATGGCGTAACTTTTGAACCATGATATTAAACGGTGCATTTTATTTCAGTCTCGTGAGAATATAGTCTGCTAAAAATTATTTTTAATCACACCTTAGAAAATACATCCAAACGCAATAACATGCATCCTTTCGCCTTGAATATCAATGGTTTCTGAGACAATATGATAATAATGTCATTCATCATTGTTAAATCACCAGAGCCAGGCCAATGCGCATTATATACTGAATTCAAACACGATTCACTCTAAATGATTTAATCACATATTAGTTTTTTAAAAATAATCTACAGAAATAGTTTTATTTTACACTATATACTCACTTCTACAGTAATAATATTTCCGTACCAAGAGTAAGAATAAGCTTGAATTAGCTTAAGTGAACAATAAAAGATGTAGAAGCCTATTCTTGAAATCGTTAATTGCTTCGCCTGTAAACGGATTAAATTCATATCATTAAATAATAGCAAGAAATACAAAATACTGAAAGATATATACGAAACGTTTCGAGTTCAAGTTGGACTATCTGTACTTGCCTGTGTTACTTGAAAGATAATGGAGCAGAGCACAATGGCGCAAGTGACCGCGAGTAAAATAGCGAGAAAGCCAAAGACGCGTTGCAAAATATTCTGGGATTCCATGAGAAGAATATGCCTGTTCACATACTCTTTTAGATCCCTCTTGTAATTCTTGCTCGTTTTCAGGCTCTGATAGAGCGCGGAAAGTAGCCTCAGCTCGCCAACCATGTGCAGAGCGTAGAGACCTAAGAATGAGTCGACGCCGACTGTGATGCTCCAGGAATAAAAAGCCTCTATCACTTCGAAGGCGTACAGTAGCCAGTGTACTGCTCCTCCTGGGAAAGAAATTTCGCCAGCGTCAAACACACACATTGCGGGGAAAAAAGCAATCTTTCAGATCTCCGGACTAAGATTTCTACTAAATGTTTGTACAAACAAAATGTTTCTTTTGAGTACTATAATTCAGATGAATCAAACTAACACATAAGTAATAAATTTTGTAAGGTTGCCATCTTGTAATGATCTATTTACAGAAAAGCTGTACCATAGACGTATTACAAGTGTCCTCAACCTATGATAATGTAGGCACGGTTAAAAATCCTACCAGGTTCATAAGTGAATGGTAACCGTTCAGGATAAGACCTGACGTACTTTCCATGTCTGAGCATCAGCAGAGGCGTCAGGACCAATATTATAATGCTCAGAGCCACCGAATAGTCGAAGGCGTAGAAGAATTTGATGAAAGTTGAACTGTGAGCCAGTAGATGAGGCCTGTACTGGGGTATCGCGAGGTCGCTCTCGAATCTGGCTGAAATCCCTTCGTTGAGGCTCTGCAGGTCTCTTTGGTGTAGACGTAGAATACACACCTAATACCAATATTTACATTGCCATGTTTCATCCGCTACAAACTCTTTCTTTTTTAAAATCCCATATAGAATATTAACTTTAATCTTGAATTTTATACTATCTTTTTAATAAAATTGATCTAGTAGGGATTCATCGATTTTAATTCTATAATTCTATAAACATTGTTTGTCTGATAATCAACATCTGATAAGAAACATCTGCTTTGCAACATTGTATCCAAAATATAACTATAGTATACTGGCAGAAATCAAGCATATTGTGAAACTCAGTGATTCAAAATCATAACTACATAGCTGTTACACGTTCAAATAGTCGTTACATCTTGGCGTAATCTCGTTTAAAGATTTCTGCTCTGATGTAGCGACAAAAATAAAACGAGTATGATGTACGAAATAATCATTACGCGTAATTAGAAAACGAATTGGAAACATTTGATTCAGACTTTTTGTATCTCAAACTATATTTCTGATGTCTACTTTGAAAGACTGCAGTGTCTATTGTCCCATCCAATATACACTGTGATAATTCTTAAAAGTGTAAAAAGTTGTGAATATACCTTAAGGAATGCCGAAATGGTGCTGATCATCAATCCCAATCCACTGGTCAAAGCATTGATGTTCGTAATATTATGGAGGCAAAAGCTTATGATGGCACAAGCCGTGGCTCCATTGCCAAAACCCGAGCACAGGCTCAAGAATATCCTAAGCTTGCGGGGATGCTTGTGGTGATTCGGCCACAGACCAGAACCCACAAGCATGAACTTCAGATCGCTCTTGTACTTTTCATACTTCTTCACCTCGTGATCCATCGTGTTCTGCTCTGCGTTCGCTGTATGGCGCGGCACTGGCATGCAGCAACAGTTCGCACATACACGACTAAATCGATAAGCGGAGAGGAAGTAAAAGTCGCTGACTGCGAAGTTTTTGGTCTTCGATGTATGCGCGTCGAACTCAACTGGCATTATATAGTTTTGTAATATCCGGAACTAAAGTTTAATTCGTAACTTAGCTGTGTAGAGAGAAGGGGATGAAAAGGTAGTGTGGAGGGGGAGTCGAGGAGTTTAGTCGGCTGGATAAGCGACCAGACGCAAGAGCTGTGATTATACATTTGTAAGGATTTGTATTTTATGTTTTTTTCTTCTTCTTTTTTTCATACTCGCAAGTTTAGCGTACCTCGGTGTGTTGGTGCGATGTTAAACTTTGCGAATGTGACCAAGACATTTTGTATATTTTGTATAAGTAATTCAAGATACTATAGGAAAAAACAATAATATTTTTAAAAAGTAGTAACTACCGTTTATTATTCACATAATTATATAAAATTCTCGAATGAATAATAATTAGTAGTTTCATAGTTAGTTCATTTTCAATTTAATTTGTAGGAAACTTCACTCATCGCTATTACTATCAACTTTTTCTCACCTTGGAAAACATGTCAAGACACAACAGCACGCAACTTTTTGCTTTAAAAAGAAATGGTTTCTGCGAAAGGACTATGAGAACATCTTTCATAAATGACGTGTTACCGGATCCTGGCCAGTATGCGTCGTACATAGAATTGAGACACATTTCACTCTAAATAATTTGTATCAAGATTAACATAGTTGTTGTATCAAGTGGATCATTGTTGGGGTTTCATGCAGTTGCACATTAAATGAACATGATTTGCATCCTTATCTTAGGTAAGCTACGATTCTTTTTTGGACAATGGATTAACAGTAGAATGTAAAAGCCCTGCGTAAAGATTCATTAAACATATCTCCTTATTCAATTGATTTTGGTTTAAAGTACAAATTTTCTATTACCTGTTCGTTTAATGTGAACAACTTGATTAACCGAGGCAAAATAAAAACTCGTGTATAACTAAATGGTGGATTACTTACTTCTGCAGTTTTAGGAAAATATAGCACAGCAAGTAACATATTCTAAAAACACTTGTTGTTTCTGCCTGTATGCAAAGTATAAGCATTGGTAAATCATTTATATATATTAAGAAATACTAGGTACTATACGCATACAGCTTTACCAGGAAAAACCCCCATATTGAAATTATACAGCAATATGAAGTGTTATTTGATGTTACATTCCCCACCCATAAACTTCTTCTTAATAATATACTAACATTACGAACACTAATGATGAACTACAAATAAACATATGATT
>UELU01129680.1:17721-70075 GCA_900490025.1 Megastigmus dorsalis
CAATATGAAGTGTTATTTGATGTTACATTCCCCACCCATAAACTTCTTCTTAATAATATACTAACATTACGAACACTAATGATGAACTACAAATAAACATATGATTTAAAAAAAAAATCTAATCCATTAAGAGGTAGTGTAAATTTCACAGATCCATATGTTATTTTAGTAGTTGCTTTGATTAAAACCGACGTCGCACAATATTTCGTCATGATTCTATTCCCATGTAATTCATACACTATAAACATTTAATTTTAAAGCCCCCATCGGTCAAGAATGATAAATATTTCTGCAATAGAATTTCATTAAAGTCTTCTTTAATTAGGCAAATTCGAGTTACAATTTGAAAATTTTTTATAATAAAAATCTTATGCTTTTTCCACCAGAAAATTTTAATTCCAAATAATAAATAAAGTGTACCTGCGATATTTGAAAGATTATAGACAGATTGACAAAAAGCCGAAGACGCGTTCCAGTATCAATCGGGACTCCATGAGTGAAACGTGACTGTCGATGCATTCCTTTAGATCCTTCTTATAATTACTGCTAGATTTCAGACTCTGAAAACGAGTTGCAAGCAGTCTTAGCTTTCCGATCATGTGTAGCGTGTAAAGTCCGAATACGGAATCCACTCCGCACGATATGCTCCACAAGTAAAATTTCGACATAATATTTCGAATGAGTAGATTATCCAATGGACAATTCCACCTATTGATGAAATATCGCTATATTCATGGATACTCATAAAGCGTCCTTGATTTAAACAATATTTACCTATATAAATATGTATTAATAGATAGTTACACCGGTTACCTGGTTCCTAGCTGAACGGCAATATCTGTGGATACATTATCAAGTACTTGCCGTGTCTGATCATCATCAACGACGCAACCATCAGCATCAACAGATTGACAATGCCCGAGTAACTGAACGTGTAGAAGAATCTCAAGAATGCGGACAAGTGCGCCAGGAGATGAGGTCGAGTTGCTGGTTCCACGAGGTCGCTCTCGAAACATAACGACAGGCCATCGTTAAGACTCTGCAGATCCTTCTTGTGCAGCGACACAATGCTACAATAACTTCTTATTATTTACCTTCAAGATTAACGACAAAAAGCTAATCATGAGTCCCATTCCGCTGGTCCCATTGCGATGATCTTATAAGTCACACATGCGTTGGCGAAAGCCGAGCAGACGGTCAAGAAGTTTCTGAATAATCTCGGATGAGCCTCGTAATTCGGCCAGAGACCAGATCCAACCAGCATAAACTTGAGCTCGCTCTTATATCTCTTGTATCTCTTCATCTCGTTGTCCATCTCGTGTGCTCTGTTGGATGAACGTGTGTGGTGCAGAACAAGATCGATGATAGAGCGAACGACAAAAAAAATATATACGCAGACGAGGGACAAAGTTTATACTCTTTGCATCGTACTTTAACTTCGTACAAAATATACTGGATCAAGAGGAAGGGGAATGCAAGTAGCTTAATCGACTGGACGACTAGCTCCATGAAAGATGCTAAACTGATGTATACTGGATCTTTTATTCGACGTTAAAAAAAAATTGTGTTGAATTGTTTTTTTGCAGTGATTAGTAAAATGTAGAACAGATAAAATGAAAAGAATAATGAAGATAAATAAATATGAAAATAAATAAATGTAAAGAATGTATTGTACTTTTACAAATTTGTATGATACTGCTATCTTTTGAAACAAGATTAATGACGATTTAAAGCTTATTATGGAGACGAATAGGATTTCCGAATAGATTAGAAACCTTATAAATAAGCTTCTGATTTTTTAAGAAACATGATAATAATATAAGGTAACTCTCGAATCAACAACTGCTATTTTATTTTGAAACACCGTAATTGTCATGGTAAAAAAATCTCTCGAAATGTATTTTTGTTTTCTTAATTATAATTTATAAAATTCGTAAAAAAGCATTTATAAAATAATAAATCAAGCTTAAATTTTAATCAATGTCAAAAATAAAGCATTTATTCTGTATGTGTTACAGCAAATAGTGTATACTTATTATAAACAGGCACAGCATGTAAGCTTTTACTTGAATTTCAAATAAGCAAGTCGGAAATTCAAGTTAAAGCATTTGGCTTTTCTTCCAAGGTTTGCAGCAAAAAGAAGTAAGATACTGATGTATGCACAATCTACAAACAAATAACACAAAATTAGTAAAAAATGTAGTAGTTAACGTTAATATCACATTTCGATACTAGTGCGCGAAACAGGCAATTCTGGCACGGGTCTAATTTATCACCCGAGCGAAGCGTGGATGAGACAATTCTTCCGTGCGCGACTCCCCTGCGTCACGTACCGAACGATGTTTTTTACCACGATCTGCGCGAAACACGACTTTAAGTGCCTGTTTTCCTTCCCTGTAAAAATCCCTGTAGATCCCTTCCCTGCAGATCTACCTGGATTCCAGTTGGATTTGACTAGATTTCCAGGTGAATTCAGGTGGATATCCAGAAACTAGATTTTTGCAAATAATTACTAAAAATTGAAGTTTACGTTGATTTGGTGCCCATAATTGGTGCTACCATGCGGATGTTAACACTGAAACTGGAGAATTATATATTCGAATTTTTACCTTTTTTAAATTTAATTAAAATACCCAAAATTCGAATATAAAAGTTTAAGTCCCCAGTTTGAGTGTTAACATCCGCAAGGTACCATCAAATATGGGCACTAAATCTATATAAACTTCAATTTTTAGTAATAATTTGCAATAATACAGGTCCTGGATATTTACCTGCATTCGCCTGGAAATCCAGCCAAATCCAGCTGAAATGAAGGTCGATCCAGGTAGAATTCCAGAAGGATTTTTTAACAGGGCTGCGCGTAACATGCAATTAATGAAATCTTGTAAGAACGCGCGCCAAACCTTTTGTTTCCCACACGCTAAAAAAGTTTCGCATTGGCTCTGAAAAGAGTGCAAGAATCGCATGTTCGCGGAAAGTTGTGTTTCGCGTATGGAGTAGTAAAAAATATTTTTCTCGTACACAAGAAGATTTTGTATATTAAAAAAACACACGAACGTACTTCAAATGATCATACAATTGAACTCTAATTAAACAATTTAATTAAGTTTACCTTCGTAAACATATCCAACTGTAATAGCATACAACCTTTGGCTCTAAATATCAATGGCTTCTGGGACAGTACAACAAGCACATCGTTCATGAAGCGCGTATCGCCACATCCTGCCCATTGTGCATTGTATATTTGATTCTGGCACAATTCACTCTAAAAATTTTATTTATTTATGCTCTTTTTTAGTATTTTTCTAAACAATAATATCTATTAATTAAGTTGAGGCCAAGGAATACCGATCCCGTATTTTCTGGAAACTGTCGACAATTACTTTTTATGACAAATAATAAAGAATAAGCAATATGATTCGCGTTTTTAGATTTCATTTTAATGGGGCTTAGTTTTAAAGATATTCACTTATATCTCAGCTTCAAAAGCTGGCGAGTGTCTTGAAAACTAGACATTATTTTGTCGTAAAGTAATAGGTATACCTGAAAGTTTCGAGGAAATCCCTTATCGCCATATCTCTGATCATCTACTCCCGTAACAATAATTTCGTATTCATGTGGTACAAGTGTGAAATTATTAATTATTATAGGCGAAAGTAAATAATCTATACGGATGTCTACATGAAAAAAGTAATTATGTAACGTTAAAATTTTTCAAAAACTACTGACCTCTACGGCGATGACGTTTCCAGACCAAGCATAAGAATAGGCCTGAACTAATTTTAAGAACCAGTGGCCAAATAGATAAAATTTTCGAACGATAGATGTGTTCTGTAACTGAAATTAAATAAACCACTACTTTATACTACGTGCAAACTATACTAAAGATTATTAAAATAGTAAATACATGCACACATAATGTATACAATATATATGACCGTTAATGAAATAATATTATGATCCCTAAGAGAACTGCGCACAAAAATTATTTCAGTGAAAAGCTGTTTGAAATTATGTAATACAGACAATTCTGAAGCACAAATCGAAAGTTCAGACAATTTTATGTCGGAAACGGCTCATATTGATTTTTTTCAGGACCAATTTCATATTAAATAGAGTAGATGAAAAAAGTGTGCGAGAAACGTCCATTTGGGCATAACGAGTTAAACCATAGTGTATGCTATATAAGTAATAATTTTTTTCCATAAATCATGTTTTAACATAAATAATTGGATAAGTATTTAAATTATCCAGCACGAAATCAAAACATGCATCAATTGATGATCTTCGAAATACAACGTCGAAATATCACTCCAAGTATAACAAGATGTATAATAGAAAACACGCGGTATTACCAGAGTAGCTTGAAACACAAGTGCGCACAAAGCAATGCCGCACGTAACCGCTAGCCAAATCGCCAGAAAGCCAAAGACTCGTTGCAGTTTGTGGCGGGATTCCATCAGCAGCCAATGCCTATTGATGCAGTCCTTCAGGTCATTTTTGTAATTCTCGCTGGAGTGCAAATTCTGGAAACGAGCACCGAGCAGACGTAGCTCACCGACCATGTGCAGGGAGTAGAGTCCAAAAACTGAATCCACACCAGAGGTCACGCTCCAGAGATAAAAGCCGCAGAACACTTCAAATCCATAAACCGACCAGTGAGTTGCCCCTCCTATTTGCCGAGATAAATATTTCTATCAATTGTCACGAATATTCAGGCTGGCGTACAGAATAATTTTGCCAAGGACACACCTTATTTTACACGTAGAAAAAAAAAGTGACTAGTTATTATATGAGTTGGTGTAAATACATGAAAAAAAAAAACCGACTTAAAAATAATACCTGGTTCATAGGTGAACGGCATGAGCTGTGGATACATTCTCACGTACTTTCCATGACTGGCCATCATCAGTGGTGTGATCACCAGTAAACAGATGCTAATTCCCGTGGCACTGCTGTAGAGATGGAAGAACCTGGAGAAGGTCGGAAAGTTAGCCAACAGATGCGGACGATTCTCCGGTACTCGCAGATCATCCTCGAATCTCGCGGATATGCCATCGTTCAGACTCTGCAGATCTTCCTGGTAGCTCGCCAGAATACAGATCTGTTTCGATTATTATCCTCTCGTGAAACACAAACTCATCGCTATCGAATAAACATTAACTACAGCTAATGCCGCACCTTGATGAACGTACTGAAGAATCCAATCATCAGTCCCAAACAGCCGGTGAAGATCTTGAGATTGGTCGCGTACTTGATGCAGAAGGCGACGATGCAGTAGAATGTGAATCCACTGGCGAAAATCGAGACGATGCTGAGCAACTGTCTCAGGGCACGCGGATGCCCGTCAAAGTTTGGCCAGACTCCCGAAGCCACCAGCATGAACTTAATCGCGCTCTTGTATCTCGCATACTTCTCCACCTGGCGCTTCATTCGTCTCCTCTACGTGTATAAAGTATTATCTACTTCCACGAGCAACAGGCAGCTGCATATATGTGGTAAGCTCGCGGTGTATGCAAAGACAATATACACATGTATACATATACGGTATGTAAAATCGTTATATGCAAAACAAAAAGTGTATAAAGTTGACAGAGCGAGTTCGAGTTTACCAGTGTTTTATGCAAAGTTTGAACTTTCAGCTGCGTTGTACTTTCCAATATGCCAGCGTTAAGGTAGGGATGATGCGACATGGGAAAAAAAAAACGGGTGGAAGGGGAATGGAAGGGCGTTAGTATGTTGAGTGCACTCCTGCCTGCATCAACTCAAAAAATGTGCCTACTACGTTATCAGCGAGATTATTAATTCGACGATTAAAGCACTTGGACAATTCAGTGGTGTGAATTAATTGAATAATTGCTGTTTGATGGTCAATGTCGCATTCGAGAGCAGAGAGCTTCCAGTCATGTAGTGCTTGCATGTCGAATGGTTGGCTTTTTGTTTATTTGTTAATTTTAGATGATTATCTGCGGGTGAGATTTTACATACTTTTATCTTACTATATACCCTGTATGCGATCAGGTTTGAAAAATGTGATTAATTGTACAGATGATGAAGTTTTGTCGATCTAATTAAAATTCTAAGCAATGGATAAAAGTATCCGTTTCTTTACAATCTGAACTTAGCTTTCATTCCCTACATTGTTGTGATAATGTTAAGACTGACTGCAGTCATGTCTTTGATAAAAAAAAGGGAGTTTGCAAAAAAAACATTTGTACACGTGGTTTGTTCGTTCATATGCACGCAACGCATCATTATGTTATTGACATTACCTACATAAATAGAGGTAAAATTGGATAATAATTACTGTTTATATTTATATATTCTGCTTTTAAATCCTGCTATTGTCTAAAATGGAGTATTTTTACAATTTTCGTCATATGATTAACTTTAGTTATTTTATCTCATCTTTTTAACTTAATATTTCTTTGTACTCCAATAGGGAAAATCACGATGTAAATCAACGAAAAAATTGACACGTATTTTCTTTACATACTGAACTCAAAATGTAAGAAATGAAATGAGTCCTCTTAATCTAAATATCTTGATCAATTTCTCATAAAAAGACAAATATGTAA
Organism: Megastigmus dorsalis; assembly: GCA_900490025.1. Classification (NCBI taxonomy): domain Eukaryota; kingdom Metazoa; phylum Arthropoda; class Insecta; order Hymenoptera; family Megastigmidae; genus Megastigmus; species Megastigmus dorsalis. The sequence goes on from UELU01129680.1 coordinate 24,300, forward strand.
GTTCTCGAGATATTTAGGAACAACGAATTTTGGAGGTGAGTTTCGAGGATATATTTTACCCATTTATATTTGCAGTTTGATATGTAAAAAATATATATACAAAATTTTTCGATGAACTACGAAATCGGTATCGTAGTCTTTCCTTTCCAGTCTTAGCGTAAGTTTTATAAAATGTTTTTATTTTAAAACCTTTTATTTAATCTGTCCTCGTAGGGGTCGTCATTTCAACAAAATCTGTTAAATATTACTTGATTGACAATAATTAGTGGAAAAGTGAAAAGGAGGATCTTAAATAATGTTCCCAGAGAAACCTAAGATTTATGGAACACATCCAGTTTACAGGGTTCAAAAGTATTTATTTAATAAAACTATTAAACTTCTCTACTTGTAGGAATAGATGAAATTAATGGTATCGTATGCGTCACGTTTCTTTTTATTACAATAAGACTGGGTTTCTACTCAAACACGTTAAATCTAAGGGAACGCATATATTGACATAATCCTTTTTCAGGCCGAAGGAATTGGGCAACGGTATAGATAAACCCTATATGATTTAGGGGGTTCGAGGCATCGCTGAATTCACATTTGCCATTAGTTTTGCAAAATTAATTTGTTTAAACAATTTGTTTAAACAAATTATTGCAAAAGTAAGTTTTTCACAAAATTAATAACAACTAAAACTACTATTCCAGACATATTTTTTTCCGTAGAATCCGATTCCGATATTTATTTTGCAAAAAAAGCTCAATTTTGCAATAATTTGTTTAAACAAAATGTTTAAACAAATTAATTTTGCAAAACTAATGACAAATTTGAATTCTATGCATCAAGAAATACCTTAGTCAATATATGCTATACCCCTATTTTTATTCTCCTTCGTATGGTCGTTAGTAAAGGACTTATTCATATCGCAAAACTAATTATTTAATAATTTGTTAATAACAATATGTGGTTTAACAATTGAAACTACTATATAGGATGTATTTTTTTCCGTAGAATCAGATATTGTTATTAATTTTGTAAAAAAAATTAATTTTGAAATAATTTTTTTGAACAACTTGTTTAAACAAATTAATTTTGCAAAGCTAATGGCAAGTTTGAATTCAATGATGCCTCGAACCCCCTAAATCATATACTGTTTATCTGTACCGTTGTCCAATTCCTTCGGCCTGGAAAAGGGTTAATGTTTCGTGTAATTCGTTTATTACTCTAATTCGTATTAAACCATACTCTGTACAGGTGTAATAGCTGTACAGGATTCCCATTACGTGAAAATATTGAATATTCAAATTTAAATCTTATTCGGTCCTCACGCTTTTCGGAAAGCTAAGTATCTTTCGGGAGTAACAAGGAAAAATGCAGGAATATAAAAATACCTAATTCATCGTACGTAGAATAATTTTGCCTGCATTTCCATCTAGAAAAACTTTTCTATCGTAGCTAATAATAAGACGCAGTTACATGGGGATATAGCAAAAATATACGAGAAAAATGCATCGGAAGAAAGTTAAACGGTACCGAGATAAATGTTTTCTCGTTACTCGCTAAAAGCATAAAAAGTTATTACGCGTATCGTCTGTACGATAATTATTTGTATGTAGCGGATAAACTGTAACTACCATGGATAAAATTAATCCAACTGCTGAAGTAGAAAAAAAGCATTTTCAGACGTTTCTATAGAAAAAATTGCTGATACTAAAATAGCACGCAACAAAGTTCGAGTGCAGGAAAAATGAAACATAATATGCAGGAAAATTGGTGAATTATTTCATCGAACGAAACAGTTAGCAATGGTTCAACCATATTATGATTTTATTTAACAAAAATTAAATTTCTCTGATTGTCAACAAGCCAAGTATGCATCAATATGTTTAACTATAAATTAGATGATAGAAATCGATCGTTACGAAGATTCGTCGAGGGTTTCTTCCAATGTTCGCAGCAGAAAGAAGTATGACACTGATGTATTTACAATCTGTAAAAATGAACACCATCACTTCCTTAAAATTTCTAAAGAATATAAAAAATATAAATGTAGAAGGATCAGAAAGAATATTGTGACCTCGTGTAATAAATATTTTCAAAAAATCTATCGGTAAGCAGTACATCAGTATTAAATTACTTAAAAGCCCTTATTTTCGATGCCTCACGGTTTTTGTAAGTTTTAGCCTTACCTTCGAAAACATGTCGAGCTCCAGCATCATAACACCTTTGGCTTTGAATGCGAGTGGCCTCTGGGATAGAACGATGAGGACGTCGGTCATGAATCGCGTGTCCCCGGATCCCGGCCAATGCGCATTGTACATCGATTCCATGCAGTCTTTGCTCTAAATATTTAAATTACGAGCAGACGAGTTTTCATGCATCTTATCTATCTATATGGATTCGTAGGAAAGTAAAATTGTATACACTCACCTCGTCGGCGATGATATTTCCGAACCAAGCGTACGAATAAGCCTGCACGAGTTTTAGAAAACTGTAGCAAATCAAGTAACAGATTTTCAGAGCACTCAAATTCTTCGTCTGTGTTGAAAAAAGAAAATGTGGTAAAATAAATGTAATCGATACATTAAATAAGATGATGAATAAGAACTTTGATTACACAGGCTGGTGTGTTTAATGCATAAAATAATATATTTACAAAAACATCAAAGATTGTTTAGTTTCTTAGTATCATCTTTTGTAATCTATCACTGAACGGTTATACCGAAAAATAATTTGAAGGAGGATTTCATTCCGATATCTTCTTGACTGAACGTAAAACCAATCATTTTAATAAGCAATGTCAATTGAGCGTGAAATGAATAAAATCATTAATCATAGTGCATTTGCTTCGATCGGAAGATGAATTTTGCCATTAAACCCTAATCTTTCCATAGCATCATAAACCAACACTCCAACTAAAGAAATAACGATCGTAAAGTCATACCTCAGAAGCCTGAAAAATAAGAGCGCAGAGCACAACTGCACACGTAACGGCGAGCCAAATCGCCAGGAAGCCAAAGACTCTTTCCAGTGTGCGCTGCGAGTCCATCAGTTGGATATGCCTATCGATGCACTCGCTAAGATCCTTCCTGTAATCGTTGCTGGACTTCAGGTTGCGTAACCGATAAGAGAGGAGCCTCAGTTCGCCAACCATATGAAGTGCGTAGAAGCCGAAGAAAGAGTCGACGCCGCAGGTGACGCTCCAGAGGAAGAAGCCGGAGATGAGCTCGAATCCGTACATCGACCAGTGGATCAATCCTCCTGATGACATTTGCGATGCGTGTAACATTTTTGAATCAAACGAATCAATGAGGAGTATAAGGTATAATTTTCAAGCTAGTTCGCTTTCTCCACCTTGTACATTCTAAAAATCTCATTACAATATCTCTGCATGTTTTGTCTGACCGTAACCAGGGCTGAACTACTATTTTTTCATTCTCATATTATATATTATGATCCTACTTGCATATATGTATACCTAACTATATAGGTATAGTGTATTCCTTTTGGACAAACGATTGATATTAGGATTAGGTATAATGAAAAATCTGCAATAAATCTGCCGATATATTGATTTCTCATCAAACTACAAAAAAAAGATTTAAAGAACAGGGAATCGAATGAATAATCAAACCTAATATATATACCTGGCTCGTAGCTGAAAGGCAGAACCTGGGGATACATCCTTACGTACTTGCCGTGTCTGAGCAGCGACAGTGGAATCAGAGCATAGAGCATCACGTTCATCGCGACCGAGTAGTCGAAGGTATAAAAGAACCTGGAGAAAGTTCTGAAGTGAGCGAGTAAGTGCGGCCGGTATTCCGGTATCTCCAGGTCGCGCTCGAAACATGCCGATACACCGTTTTTCAGACACTGCAGATCCCTCTGATGCAGCGATAATATGCATACCTATTTTATATATATATATTTTTTTAATGCTTAATGAATAATGTGTTGAGTATGAAAAGGTCTGACTTAATTGATAACAATATCGTGTTATTTACTTTTTCTACATTTCTTTATATTAATATACAGCTAATAGTGCAAATAGTGATGTATTATGTAAAAGCTTTCAGATAAAGTGACACGAGTCTTTTCAATTGAATAAGAGTGATATATCGCTACTTCAAAATAACGGATACATTTGAAACACTAAAAAACCTGAACACACACTACCTAGTCTCGTATAAATTATACCTTCAAAAATGCAGATGAGAAGCTGACCACAAGTCCCAGTCCCCTGGTAAGCAGTGTGATATTGGTGACGAAACGTACGCAGAAGCACAAAATTCCATAAGATATAGCCCCAACGGTGAATCCCGAGCACAGCCTCAAAAAAGCCCTGAAAGCCCACGGATGTTTCCGATAATCCGGCCACAGGCCCGAACAGACGAGCATAAACTTCAGATCGCGCCTGTACTTCTTGTATTTTCTCAGCTCTTCGTCCATAGCTCCTACCGTCGTCACCTCCATCGTATATTATCTTGGCAGGGAGAAGTGCACGCGACGACTGACTCGTATATAGGACTCGGCGCGGATATAATCGATACAATCGTCTTACGACAAAGTTTCAAAATCTTACCGAGACTTTTCTTGTTTCTTATATTCTTTCTTCTACTTCTTTAGCTATAGATGAATGTTTAACTCGATAAGATTGACTTCTTAAGTATATTGTTGAGGGAGTGGGAGGATTATTGGATGAGCTGGAAGGGGAATAGGAGAGTTTAGTCGGTTGAGAGTCAGGATGGATGGTGTAGAAGTCAATTTGCGTGCGGCGCTTGTGATTGTTGATTGGTGCTTTTTTTAATGAGATTTTGTTGCAGTTTTCAGTGGTACTAACGTGGAGTGCAAAGGATAACATCAGCGTTTAATTAGCTGTAGGATTTAAGTGTAGAATTTTATGAGACATTGTATGGATCAATATTATCTTACTCCATACATTATAGATTTAGGTAAAGCTCTGGAATATGGTTTTGATACCAAATTATTAATAACCGCAAAACAGTTCGTCCTAACGCTCAAATTTATGGATTTTATAAACCACTAGTGTTATTTTGAGAAAATTGGATAAAAATTATTGTGTATATAGTATTGTTTGTAACTCAGCTCAAGAAAAGCCAAAATTTATTTTACCACGAATAAAAGTAAAATAGAAAGAAGGAGCTTTAATTTAAGACTTGTTACGTATAAACATATGAATTTTCCACCCACTTATTAATGATGAAAGCTGAGGGAAAAATGAATTCAAAAACCGATAAATTATAGTGGATACGCAATTTGTGGATTGATTTTTTCCCACATTTTTAATCATCAATAACTTTTGAACAAATTAATATATTTATACGTATATATAACAAGTCTTGAATTAAAGCTTCTTCTATTCACTATATTTTCTATCGTACAGAATTATTTTAAGGCTCTTTCGTGATTTGGTGTGAAAAAATATTTTTCAGAGTTTTAGTCTTATCAATGATCCGGAGGGCTGGTCATCTTCTAGTTAGTTATCTTCTGCAATTATATTTATGATATGCACAGTTCAATCACGGTATGTTCACTAATCAGTATATTTATGCTGCATGCATTTTGATACTTTAATTTTTGATGATTCGATGAAAGAAATTATATTTAAAAAACGAAAATTTTTTACTGATATTTTAAATTTAACATTTATTTCTTACATAATGTGTAACATTCGAAAAGTACAATACATTATTTGACATTCAGATTAAATATATAGAGCATTAACTGCAAATGCGGTTCGCACGCATTTTGCCCTCATAAACCCTCTAAAGTTTGAAGTAAGAAGAAGTACGAGACTGCAGCGTTGACTATCTAAAAAATAAAATATTTCGTGAATACAGTATCTCGGAAATCTCGATCGAATCCGTTATAAATAATTAATTCTATATTATTATCTACTTAATGATATCTGGCTGTGTCCGGAAATTATCTACTTGGATGGAATTGTCTGCTATTTCTCAAAATATATGCCTCAGTTTGCATAATAAAAATAGATCGATAATTTGTAAAAAGGTCATATTCCACATACCTTCAGAAACATTGCCATGGATATCAAAAAGAAATTGTACGAGCGCAAGTCCATCGGCCTCTGAGTAAGGAGCGCCAGGACGTCGGTCATGATCCTCTTGTCCCCTGAACCAGGCCAGTCGCAGTCGTAAATCGCGTAAAGCGTGTTTTCGCTCTGTAAACATATAGAAACAAAAAGGGGGTTCGAGAGAGATGCATATATAAAATCCTATAGAGCATGAGTAATGGTAGGATTGCACGTTATATATACCTCGATATCGATCATGGAGCCGCAGTAGGCGTAGGTAAAGGCCTGGAGGAATTTCGTCGCGAAGGTGAAGAACATGACCGTCTGCCAAAATGAAAAATTCAGCGACATCTGGAAGTTACACAGGTTTTATACTGCTAGAATATTTTTTTACATCGAAACTGAATTCTGTGATACCTATCAATAAATAGTTTTAGTTTAGTTTCCAAATATATTCTTAACCTATGGCTCTTACATCCCTAGTTAAAAATGCGATAGGTGGGATTCCAGCTGCATCACCCGTTTCTGGATAATCTCAGGTATATACATATATCCAGGTATGGATATTCAGTTGTGTGGCCTATATACATAGGTATTATCACGCCGAATAATAACACTCAAAGTGGAAAATTAAGTTTAATTATATTTAAACTTTTAATCCAGACAGTAAACAAAACGTTATAATACACGAATATAGTTTAGCTTCAGCGAAATTTTATCATTCGGAGCTTGTTAAAACCTACATAGGCTGCAACATTTACAAATAACTATACCTGAATAACCACCTTCTACCTGGAGATTATCCCAAAATAGGAGATTCAGGTGAATATATTCGAATCGAACTTCGCGGCCTGCAGTGATGCAAGTCCTGGATTTTATCGATACTTTCAGGAATTGCTTTCAGTGCAAAATAAGTAATGAGACCTAAATATATTGCAGCATTTTTCTGAATGGGCCTTCAATCCATATTGATTTTATACCTTAGGGTATATATAATCATAATATATGCATTGAAAAAAAAAATATATATATATTGTCGTGCGGGAGAAAGAAGCCGATGTCTGAACGTAGCGCTACAAAAGCCGCATTGTTTGATCCGAGCGTTGAGAAAGACGCTAAGTACGTTACATGAGAGGCGAAGAACATACACCATCTCATCAGAGCGTAAAAGAAGTCGCTATCTCGCCATAGTGTTAAAAAGCCTCTGCCATTTGGGACAGATACTAGTTTTTTTTACCCAAGTTTAGGCTACCATTACTTACACGTACTCAGGTATAACTGCAACTGAAAGAAGTATTAAGTTATTTAATGTTCAAAATAATGAAGTAAATTAACTATGATTATTTATGCTTCTTTCATTAGTTCGACTACTCTTCAATTCAGTGATACCAAATTATGCTTTAAATCGATAGAGTAGTAAAATGTGTAGGAATAAATGCCAATTTTTAGAAGTGTGTAAAAAAATGTATGCCCTAGATGTCAAGTTTTCCAACACTTGGCTCGAGATGGCGACTTTTGTTTTGGACATGTTCTTCGCCGCTCAATGCAAGTGCAATATAAATACCTATAGTGTCTTTTTCTCAGCGCCTCAGTCGAGGTAGCGGCTTTTCAAATATCTATAATTGATTCTAGAGTCTTTTCGTAATAAAATTCCGATATGGGACCGTGTCTCATTATTTAACCCAAAAACTGATTCTGAACAGTTTCAAAAAAATCCGCAGGACCCACATATATTTCTGGTCAACTCCTTCCTAGTTGTGACAGAAAACCTATTAGAATATTACATAGTCTATCTTGTTCCACAACGCCTAATTTTTTTTAACTCAAAATATACTCGTACTCCGATTATGCAGCGCATATTGTATTAAAAAAAAACTGTTGCTCAATCAATTATACAAAATACGATATGATAATTTTTTATACTGGACGCATATAAGAACCTAAACACTGCATAACATATACCTTGGACATTTTATAGATATACTCGCAGAGCACAAGGGAAATAGTGACGTAAAGCCAGACGACGATGAATCCAAAGACGCGCTGTAGATGATCGCGACACCGCATAATCATCTCGTGCCTCTCGAGGCAGAAGCGAAGCTCGGTGGAGTAATCGGGACCTGGTCGCAGTTGGGCAAACTTGTGGCCGAGCAGACGCAGCTGGGCGCAGAGCTGAAAGACCCAGAAGCCGAAGGCGGTGTCGGTGCCGCAGCCGATGCAGAAGAATAGACCGGCTAGTAGAGCCTCGTATGCGTAGAGCAGCCAGTATATCGGACCGCCTGGCGCGAAACTGAATGGATATTTCCCTGGGTACACCAGCAGCAGTTTTCTGTCGACATGTATAGTACTTTATTAACATTATTTCATTTGTCATTTTCGTAAGGATCATCTCGAAGGAGGTGAAATTTATGCATGATATAAATCACCCGAATTTCGACACGGTTAATCAACTGATTTTCACCATTTAGAATTTTCGTCTGAGAAACAGTTAAAATCGCAAATTCGCAATTCCAATTTTTTTAAAACTTATTTTAAATCTTATACTTAAAACTTATTTTAAAACTTATTTTATATAGGTATTACATTATCCATCTGATCTACAAAAAATTTCATCTATTCTTTACATGAAAATCCCAAGTAGCAAAAATCAGGTGATTCATTGCGTGAAAACATCAGGCAATATCCATTGATCGATCGCTTAGATTATTTTAGATAAAAAAATGTTGCCAATGTACACACATATCGGATTTAGTTTCAAATCTCATCGTGAACTATTTTATTCGCAACTTTACATTTTGGCGAAAAACGGATATAGTTATTACTTCATTTTTATTCGAAACATTAATTATATTATTGCCTTAACGCCTCCACCAACCAAATTCATTTGACGTTTCTTTTCGATTTGAAAGTACTTCTGTATAGAAATTCCATAAAAGTTAAATAACTTTAATAAATCAGTAACTTTAATTTACACATCGACTTTCATATAATATCATTTATTCTTTTTTAGATAATATATATATACAGGAAAATCACAAATATTCCTGCCTCTCAGTGACGAAGAATATGAGCGGTATTACGGCGAAGAGCGTGAAAGCCATAGCAAGGGCCACGACCATCGTGTAGTAAACCCCAGTGAAGACGGAGAGCCGCTGGAGCATCAGCGACTCGAGGCCCAGACTTTTCAGCTCCGCCTCGAAAGTCTCGCCGAGGCATTCGTTGAGATCGAGAAGCTTCTCGCGGTGCACGACGAAAAATATCACCTGCATCGTAACGATGTAAATCAAACGCAAAATACACGTGTAAAGATACGAAAGATATGGTAATTTATTGAGATAGTATTGGCTATAGATGTATATAGATTTTTATAATAAATTTTTCAAATATTACTGTTGGTTTTAGGTGAGGTGGCGAATATAAAGTTTTAACTGGTAATATATTTACGAAAGCCTGAGCTCACCGTATATACAAAGTATAATAATAGCCTTTAAATAATAATTATAATATAATATATGATACACGTGAAATATTTTTTCCTGCATTTGAGCTATTTATAACTAGGATATGGGTATGGGTGCAGGTACATGTATACATATATTGCAATATTAACTACTGAACTGTCCTATAGATATTTGATAAATTTTGACGCGTAAAAATGCGATCTTTATGCAATGGTAATTTTCAAAATAACATTTGCAATTCTATGATTATAATTAAATACGTTTTTTTATACGTGTTTTGTGACATCGCGTCTATTCTTATTATAAAAATAGAGATATTATAATATGGAAAATATTTACGAAAATATTTCAATATATTCACTATAAAATAATATTTAAGGTGAAGAAAGGAGAGAGAATGATAGACTTTTCTAGAATATAAATATATAAAGGAGATTTGAAAAAATTAACTTTTTAATGTCAGCTAGAACATAGTTACTTATGAATACTCAAAATAAACAATAATAAAGTGGAATATTCTCGGAGTATAATGGATTTATAACTCTTATTATGAACTTTGTAATTTTAGAACAAATAAATATCAGATTATATGCCAACACCAAACGTACTACTAAAATTAGACTTTAGCTTATAATATTTCAGATTTGCTAAAGTTTAGAGAATTTTACCTTATTAATTCTGTAAAAATTGGTACAATTTTATTATTGGAATGATACACAAAAATATGAACCGCATTTGTAAAGCATCTTAAAAATGTTTTGCTTTGCAGAAATTGCGAAAATGTTAAAAAATTCTAAAAATTTAATATGTTATTCCTTGCATAAAAAACTATTTCATACTTTTTTTCAGATTTACTTATTTACCGCTTAATCGTTGAACTATTTAAAGTGAAATAAAAAATTCATTAAATGTGCTAAAACTTTTTTTTCATCTACATTAAACTTTTTTTACTTTAATTTTTAAGAAAAAATCTAATTTAGGCGAAAAGAATTTTCATATTAGATTCGCACAAGAAATAAGTGACTATGTAAGTAAATATATTTCTTGCGTTAAACCTTCACGCCTCATAAGAATATGTGGTTTCTTTTATTTCATTTTGATTGGTTCAACGGTTTCAAAAATCATGGAATAGTTGTTTTATGCTGAGAATAACTTTCCAAATTATAAAAGCTAAATTCGTTAACTGCACCTTTAACAACATTGTCCAGATGCTAATACACCAGCTGAGACTTCGAGTGACGTGATTGATATTGGTAATATTGATAGAGCAATAATTCAGAGCTGTGAAGAACAGGAGAAGGAGCGATAGACCCGAGAAAGTTGAGCGAAAGCGGTACCACAAACTAACTTTCCGAGTCGGCCAGAGACCCACCGGCAAAAGCAACAGTCGCGCATTGCTCGCAAACTTTCGATACTTAGCCAACTCTTTGCTGCCCATTGCTTGAGCCAGAGACTAGAGAGGCTTAATGTGACGCAGTAAACCTTCTTCTTCGCCTGCCGAAATCGATTGGCTGGACGAAAGTACGCATATAATGCGACAAAATCAGCTGCATTATCACAGTGCGTTTATGAAGAGTATATATATAGATCCTCTTTCTAGACGAATAACTGGGAATTTGCATGATTTATTAAACAGGTGCGCAATGCGGACACATTTCTGTCACTGCTTTTCGTAGGACTGTCGGTGCAGCAAGTAGGCTTCTGCGATTTTTATATTACTTTGTACCTAGTGCAAGTTTTCATGTAAGCTTTTTCGCAACTGTTTTTTGCAAAGATTATCATAAGATTATTTCTTACTGAAATGGCACTTACATAAAACTACAAATATTTCCAAATTTTTTGTATCTTTGTAAGACACACATACTAAGTTTAACATATTTTAAGAAAATGTAATTTATTTTTACATTCACAATTTAAGTTAATATTTTACAAAAAAGAAAATAATGTAAAAACAAGGCATAAATTAAATAAAGAAAATAATATATTAAACATTTAAAAAATCGAAAATATATTAGTCTTTCGATTAATGAGTACTTAAAACAATCATATAAGAATTACATTGAATATCATATAAAGATTTGTACAAATGACGAATGTAAGCATTGCCTAAAACTACATACACTACTAATGTCAGATTTGTGTGAATGAATTTGAATATTGTCTTAATTTACGGTAAGGCACGTTCACTTTAATACATTTAGTATATTCCTAAATAAATTATTTTTCCTCGATGTAGTGGCAGTTGATTAATAAAACATCTTTGGTTAGTAAAACCTTGTATATAAATAACGTATAAATATATCTTGGATTAGGACTGTCAATTCACTTGATAATATTCTGATTCATTATTCAAGCTGCATGCAAACATGATTTAGTCGATAAAAATCTATCGAATGACTTTAATTAAAAAAATACTTTCATATTGAGAGAGTCTATTCACTGTTAATTTAAGCCCTTATATTTGGAGAATAAATTGTAGAGGACACGTAATGTTGACTTCAAATCTAAATTAACGATATCTGAAAAAAATTGAAAAATTCGAATCAGTGAAACTGTATTTTTGCAAGAGGAAGATGCAATAAATAAAACTTTACCTTCTGGACGAGCTTTTGGTTTCGGTAGGCCGACATCTTGCATTAAATCAAAAGCAAAAGATACATTATGTACCTTCTGTTCATGTGTGTTTGGAGTCAAGTGGAAACTGCCTAAAGGCACAAAGAAGCCTTCAAGTAGTCCCAGCAGTAGAGTAAGGAAGACACCATCATGGAATTGATTATCAAGGTCTGTCACCTCCAAATGTACTTTACTTAAATGTTTATTCACAAATGTAACCAAAGACTGGAATGAAATTGAAAATATTATTATTAGTTTGCCTTTAATGAAAACAATGACACTATATAATTGCTTTTGTAAAATTTATGTTATACCTTTTTGACAACTGCTAATTTCTCTGGAGAGCTGTCAAATAGAGTATCAAAGGCATCACGTTCGCAACGCATTCCCAAATCGTCGTACGTCGATGTGATCTCTTCTTTTACTACTCTGTGCATCAACTGACCATCCTTTTTCGTTACTACAATGACTTGAACAGATACTAATTCTGGCAGTCTGACTGGTGCTCGGAACAAGCGAGCTAAACTAACTAGAAGATGTAGAATTGCTACAATGTTTCTAGAGTGCACTGATTCAACGCTCCACTTATAAGGTGGGTAACATCCTAAAATTCTATTAGCTGTATTAAGAACAACTGCCAACTTTTGCCTCTGACCCTCTTCAGACTGAGTCACTTCAGGTACATCAAGTTTCTTGCCTGTTAACTTTTCTGTAAATAGCATTTTTTTTATTAAAATTTGTTCAATTCAGTATTAATTTATGGAAATATTAAAATAATACTTGTGAATTTAAAGATCTATTAATTATCCATTTTGCACTAACCAAGTAATTTCTGAAGTACTTGTCCATCATAAAGATCCTCTGTAATATCTTTAACGATTATTCTTTGATGAGCTAATTCATCATTGATCCACTCAATCAATACATGAATCAATTCTTGAACCTTAGGCACTTCTAAGCTCCTTGGTGCTATCATGGATCGCTCTTCATTTTCATCCAGTGCATAATCCTCTGGAGGCATATCCACCATAGCTGCAAATCCTGGTGAATCGATTGCATGTTTGCCCTCCTCCTGAACCTCTTGAACTAGAGATGCATAACAATATTAATATTTATATAATATTGAAAATAAAATAACAATATGAGTAGTTATACTTATATGTATTCAAACAAACTTTCTATTATTCTACAAAATAACTCTAAATTTAATGAGATATATTAAGAAATTCAACACTTATGCTTTCCTTATTAAATTCTAAAATTAATAGTTCTGAATAAATAAACCTAAAATTTACATTACTTAAACCCCAAAAAAATAGATAAAGAACATAAACATATTTAAAAAATATAATACAGTTATAAAATTACTTCCATTATACAAATTTATAGAAATTGTTATTAAAATGTTTCAAAAATACTTTACTGTAGTCAATTTGAATCAGCTAAAAATCAAGCTATAAATAGATCTAATTCTGTTCAAAACACATAACAGATTTACACTTTTCAACAAGAACTTCAATTGGTACACAAAACATTGTGAAATTAAAAATAAGAAAAAGATGATCAAGACCTTATAAGGCTTTTAAAACACTTTGACTCTAAGACGCCCACAATAAACAATATCTCGTGTATTGACTCTGCACTTATCGGATTAGAAAGACCACAAAGTTTATTTACCTTCTTTTATGCGCTTCTTGCGACCCAATGTACCGATTTTATCCCAAAAACTCTCCTCCTTGTCCTCCTTTTTGGCTGAAATCGGAGCTGGACGGGGCGACTTCGGTCGTGGAGACGCCATGACTGAAAGTCCTACGGAGGAATATACAACACGAGAACGTCACCATTCAAGAATAAACCTCCAACGCCGTTTGTATATCCACTATTACTATATATATACAACGTGCGTGTAATAAGCTCGAGGTCCGAATACGTGCGGCCGCGGGTGGACAACCACAGCCATTTTTAAAAGTATCGGGAACAAACGGAACCGAAATACATCATGCATTTAAAAATGGTATAGGTAGGTACCCTATTTTATTTTGCACTTCATATGACTATTTAAAATTTCATTAAAATTTATGTATCTGTTTAATTCGGGTTAATTTAAATTAAAACAGCTCTAACAGTGTATTAATTAAAAACAGTGAATGTGTATCAAGAAAAATTATAATATTTTATATTTTATAATATTATAATATTTTCTGCGTATAATATTGTATATTTTTTTTATAATCTATTTTTTTAATTTAATAACTTTTTTATTTACAATATTATAATTAATACTTGCACAAGTGAAATTTAAAATTTAAAAGAATTCTTAAATACATATTTTATATTTGTATGATAATTTGCATTAGCAATAAAATTAGCATATTTGTGTAAACATTCATTAGAACAATGGGACTCTCAACTTGTTATTATTACCATAAAAAGCATAATAGCGTCAAATACCTGTTATTAAACCGGCAGACTGCGGCTCGTGATTCACTTTCTTATCTATTGCACTCTCATCGTTATCTTCGAGCGGCACGTCATTTTTATCTCGCCTACTGCGGCTTTGTTCCTTGGGCAAAACGCCGACGACCTGAGGTCGCGTATCCTCGTGTAAGTCATCATCATCATTTGTCTCAAGGGTCAAAAACGACACGTATTGCTGAATGTTACGATTATCCTCGATTTTCATTTCTTGCTCCATTCTACTCATTTTAAAACTTCCTAGATCTCTTTGTTTTAACAACAAATTGGTTTTTCAAACATAAATACAGGAATATGATTAAAACTATCCATCTCTTTTAGTTATTGCGACTATATCGGAATTGCATTTGAATCACAAAACATAATAAAGATGTAATTTCTTACCGTTGATTATTTTAAAATTAAGCAAAAGTATTATAATTATACATAGTGGATGTTATACAGGTTTTTACGCCATTTATGAACGTAATCGCTACCTAACTGGTAAATAATATTTGTTTCTAGTGTAAATATACTATGAGGATTAAATGTTGCCGAACGCAAATGATTTACATTCATATCTGCGGAGAAACGGAGCAAAACTGTCACCTCCTTATTGGAACTTGGATTGCCGCGCCCCCGACATCCAATAATTAAAAAATGGAACGACGGATTTGAAATACTAGATCCCTGCAGTAGGTATATAATAAAATAGCGAAATGGGATTGCGGTGTGTGATATTTTGAGGTTACATTTATATAAAATAAATAATTTATGAAACAATAACATAATTAAACAAAATGTCAATTGTTGCCCGTTTCTGCGAAAGGAACGTCTACTCTCTTAAACCAAAAATATGCAACCTGACAGTAGTGCGAACTATAATTCCAAAAGTTCCAAACACATCTTCAGATGAAACAGATAGGGGTAAGATACGATTTTACTTTGAACTTATTTTGAAGTATTTTTTTACAAGTTTTTTAAAAAAACTGTTATTTAATAATTTTGTATTTAACTGTTATTTATTACTATAGCTTTAAGTTTTTTGAAATAATTTTAATTCTTCAATGAAGGATACTTGATTATTTACTGTAGCTTTGTTTCTTTAAAAATTTTAACACTTGATCGATGGATACCTATTGGAGAATAATTTTTCTTTATATTTTAATATTGCCCCTTTTATACTTTAACTCGGTGCTAATCAGTGACAGAGTTCTACAGTGTTTATACACAAAGTTTACATAAATAGAAAATAATTACAGAGTATAAAACCAGCTTCTCATTTTATTCCAATATTTTATTTTTTATGAACCTGTTTTGTTTAAGAAAAAAATATTTCTTGCAATATTGTTTTAATAGCTATAAGATATAAAAATAGGTACATTATTTATTAGTAATATAAAACTTATAAGTTTTTATAAATAACACCATTATTGATAAATCATTTTTTTAAATATAACATTGTATTCCTCATATACATTCTCAGTATTACTCTTGCAAATGGCTTGAGCCATATAAAATAAATTAATTAATTAATTATTATTATTTCAGATGGTTTTCGAATATTAAAATTAATTTCTAAAAGATATACGTTTGTCGAGAGACCAAAAGTTATACCACCACATGTACCTCCAAGAACAAATGAAATGCCAGTAGATCAAGACTGGACTGCAGTTTGGCCAGGTCAAAGGTCATTTCATCCAGCTACAGTCCCTCTTCCAATTCGACAAGGGTATCCCAAGAAAGGTGAAGCACCTCC
Organism: Megastigmus dorsalis; assembly: GCA_900490025.1. Lineage (NCBI taxonomy): Eukaryota > Metazoa > Arthropoda > Insecta > Hymenoptera > Megastigmidae > Megastigmus > Megastigmus dorsalis. The sequence goes on from UELU01129680.1 coordinate 40,627, forward strand.
ATCAAAATATGGGAATGCTGAATTAATGAAAATACCCAATTTTTTACATTTAACTCCGCCTGCTATTCAGAAGCACTGTGAAGCATTGAAACAATTTTGTACTGAATGGCCAGTAGGGCTTGAAACAGATGAAAAATGTTCTAAGCATTTTCCTCTTGAAATTATTACGTCTGATTATTGTTATTCAGGACCATCGATAAGAGAACCTCTTGCGCGAATCGTTAGTCTTAGAGTGAAGCTATCTAGTTTGACTCTTGATAAGCATGCAAAAGATAAATTATTAAGGTTATTAGGAAAGAGATATGATCCAGAAACAGATTTAATTACAATAATAGCAGATCGATGCCCAATGAGAAAACAAAATCTTGATTATGCAGAATATCTTCTGACTGCTGTATATCATGAATCTTGGGTACATATAAATAATTTTTTCCTTTTTACCAGTGTCTATAAAACTTAATGCTTTATGTGATTAATTGATAGTTTTATTTTAAAAATTGATAGTATTAAAACATGCCTTTAATTTATAATTTATAGCAAAATATTAAATTTTATTTAATATAAAGTATTTTCAGCTGACAATTAATTTATTCAAAAATGATACTTAAATAAATTATATTGATCTTTGCATTTACAGCGCAAAGAAGATTGGGAAAATGAAAAGACTTTAGCTGATATGGAGTATTATGATTGGGATAAAAATCACAGCAGAACAAATCTAGTAACAATATATGCCTGGCCTAAAGTTCCCCAAGATTTAGATTATGAACAGATACCACATGCCACAGAATACAAAATAGCTGTTACAGATTTAATTAATAACGGTGAAGATGAACATTCTATTAGTAAATATAAAGAAGCTGTTAAACATGTCTTGTTTTTAAAAGATGATAAAAAGGAACCAGAAAATAAATAAAAATATTTTTGAGTTGTTAACAATGATTTCAAATTCATTAAATATCTTAATTAAGTATATACACCCTTAAACGAAAAAATTGTACTAAAAATCTTATAGTAAACAAAACTTTATTTTCTGTATCCATTCTGGATATTGCTTTCCAGGAAATTTTATATGAACTTACAATTATATATTTGAAAACGGGTAATCGTTACAATAATTATGCGTGAAGAATTGACCAATTACTCAAACAAGTGATTTCCGTCTCTCTACAAATAAAAATGCTAAGCTGCGACGATTTCAAAATTTAAAAACCATGACCAATAAATAGAGCACTCGGAACAATTATTCACATGCGAACGCGATCTTTTATATAAAATACAAGCCGCGTGGTTTTACGCGTTTTCATTAGTAACAACTCCACCATGCTTTAAAGCACGATGCATGACTTTTTGGTACGTGTAAAATTGACAATCACTTTTATTGAAACCTATAGTTGTAAGTAAGTTATTTATAAATGCATTAGCACATTTTCAAAAAGTACGTGCGAACATTTAGGAAAAGATACTGGAGACGACAATTCTACTGATCTTGTGGTGTAATGGAAGCTCGGGAGAGTCAAATGCAACTGTTGGAACTGATTTGGTCAATCGACAAAGTTTCATATTTGGTCACTTTCAGAATAAGCGCAAGATTAGTGATACGGATTTATTGAAGGAAAGATCCGATCAGCCTAGAAGTTATTACAACAGTGTACCTGCTACTCCATATGTCACGTAAGCTTTTTAGTTTATTTCAAATCTTTTTATGGATTAAAGACTTTCATTGGTTTATAATGTATAATTAAAAAAATAACTTTGCTTTTTCAAAGAGGACATTTTTACAAAGTTTGAAATTCTGAGATTTACTAATTACTACAGTCTTTGTGATCAAATATACTTTATTTTGAAGACACCTTTGCTTTTATATAACGTTTTAATAAAGTTTGTTAATAACCAAAAATTATATAAAATAAATTTTTCAAATTTTCCTACAACTTCCACGTTTAAAATTTTTTTCAAAATTGTACGTGTTTCTAATGTACTTTATTTAATTTTTGTAATACATAAATAATTATTATTTTTCGGAGTAGTTAAAGATTAACTGATAAAATTCCTATACCTACTGAGATATATCGAATATTTCATACTAAACATAAAATTGATAGGTAACAGTAAGAAACGAAGGATTACCAATTTAAAACGTTCAAATGCTACTGTCTTAAATACAAAAAAGTTCAACATCGCTTATTCGCGTAGTACATTAATATTTTTTTATAACGTTGAAAAATGTTATATATTTTTTAAATGTACATGTAAAAAAATGTACATACTTTTACCATACACAAAACGAGAAACAAAAAACAATTAATCGTTTAAAATCTAAGCTTTCTTTTTTAAATGCTTACTTTTCTCACACGTATTACTACAAAGAAATCGCTATCTATTAAAATAAACTTTTTTACTACGCGTAAATTTAAAAAATGTATCAAAACTTATTGACTCTACCTGTATATTTGTAATTTTTCCTATCAAATCAGTGAGTAAAATAAGACAATCTAATAGAGACCTTAATATTTTATATTATAGAGCCTTCGACCCAATAAGTGTATTAGCATCTCTAGCATTTTTAGCATTTCTATTACAATCGTTTGCCGCTCTATTCGATCGTACCAGATCTATTATACCTACGATCATTAGTAGCAGGCGATCGAGTTCTGACTACGGCAAAGAATTTACCGATATAGAAAAAAGGATTTTGCATTCTTTGGAAGAATATGTACGCATTACTTTTATATATTTTAAAAATCAAGAGTACAACATTTTTGAATAACTGAATGTTTTTTTTCTATTTTTTAGGCAAGCTTCAGTAACGATTTGCTGGACGATGAAAAAGAAAGTGAACAATCTATCTCATGACTCTTCTTTCAAACTTTCGACACAGGATTTATATCTAGAATAGAACTTTTATACAAATATTTATTACTTTTTCAAAATATTACAATATCTTAATCTCAAAAAAATATTACGATAACTTCTTACATTTCGCACGCAAAAAGGTATCAAGTATAAATTAATTTGCTTGATAACAAAATTAGCAATTTAATAGTTAAAAACTAAAATATAATTATCAGTCGTGATCGTTACAACACGAAGCGCAACGTGAATAGCTTATCATTGAATGTTAAGTTAACATCTAGTTCTTAAAGTGTAGCCAGTCAATTCAATAATGGCAGCGCAAATCAATTTCTGCTTTTAGCGTCAATTCCGGAAATTTTTTAGTCCAAGAATCATGTAAAAAACATATATATTCATACAAAGTCTTCAAATAAATATTTTTCTTATAAAAAAAAATTCTTTTATAAAAAAAATTCACTGTGAATGAAATCACTTTTATACTTTGTTAGTGGTTATTAACATAATCATAAATCTTTCGCGAGTTTTGGATTTACGAAAAACTTGACTGCGTTAAAAAACATAAAGCTGTAACTTTTTCGTTAAAAAATATTTCTATCTTTACCTACGATTTCAAAAACTAAATTCATGCAAATATTTATTACTGTGTTTTTATACTAGCAGTTTGAGAGTATCGAAAAATTTTAAATATATATACACATTCTGTTCTGTACAGCTCCAAGTATTATCTCAAAATAATGCAGCTTGCTTTTTTCTACCAAGGCACTCTGGATGATGGCGCAGCTGATGGTCTGAAAATATAATTTTATTTTTTGTACATTTATTTTCTTTTTCAATTTTAATTAAAGAGAAAAAACAGTATAAGTAGAAAGATGTTTTCAGTCAATTTAGTAATTAATATAATAAATAAGAAAGAAGAAAAATTTTGAAACTCACTTTGTTAGTGGTTTTTGTACATTAGGTTTCTGGTATGGATGGGTTGAAGTGAGTCCTCTCCTTTCTTTATTCCTCATAGCTTTTAAAGTCGCATCTGACTGATCCCCATTGAAGGTAGTACTTATCAAAGGCTTCATCCTTTCAGCCTTTAATTTATTTAAAATGGCTATACTTTTAGCAGTCATTGTAGGCTTTGGGAACTCTTTACTATTTTCTTTTCCGTTCTGTACAACCCCATTCGTCTCGGATTTACTTTTTGGTGATATTTTCTTAGCCAGCTTGATTGGCGATCTGGAATTTGGTTGATTTTTACTATCAGACAATACGCGCTTTCTACCTTTATGTTCAGACAGACAAAATGTACTGTTTAGTTTGCTCGAATCCACGACAGCATGTGGTTCGTCCTCTGCTACTGGAATAGCTTCGCTACTGATAGTAATAGTAGAATTGAGTAATTCATTTGTCGTCGTTACATCGTTCTTTTGTGGAGTACAGTTGAACGTCGTACCGAGTAAATTCGTTGGTGATGGCGTCGAGGGTTCATCATCATCATCAGAATTATATTCTAATAAATTTGGCATAGTATTACTCTTAGGATTCTCAAGATCTTGAATGCTTAAACACGTCGTGCTGTAGAAATCTTCCTCTTGTTTATTCATATTTATATCGGACCATTTGATATTCTTAATTCCTTCTAAAGACTTTATTAACTGCTTATATTCTTGTTTTAATTTTTCCGTTATAGTACCGCCACCTCGCATCATATTGTAGAAATTTTGCAAAGTTGAACTCATCATTTTAATCATGGAGGATACAGACTGCATTTCGCACTGTTGGAGACTGCTAATTTTCTTGGCATGCTCAAACTGTTGCTGCATTCTTACTGTTTCTACTTCAGAAGTTAGGAAATTAATTTTATCCTCAAGTTTGTCGTACAAATTTTTTGACTTTACATCCAAAATCATTTCTGCAAGATTTTCTTCTACTTTACATAGTTCTTCCCAGACAGATTTCATCTGAATTTTTATCCCTTCTCTCTGTCGTTTGAAATATTGTAACGATTTGTTTACCCGTGATTTACCACTGGCATTTTTCGTTTCTTCAGCTGTAGCTTCTACAGCATTTGTTAAATTGTGTAACCTGTTATCAGCAGCCTTCTTATAGAGAATTCTACAATAGAAAATTTTATCAGAACTTTCTAATGAAAGTACTTTTTCATTTAGTACTCTTTTTTTGTTATAAATCTCTATAAGCTTGTTACTCATTTCGGTAAGTTCTTGAGTTTGATCTTCAGTAATTACAACATTCGTAACTGGAACTGTCACAGGTAAAGAACCACTTTCATAAGCTAGTAGTTTCTGCTTTAATAATTCTAATTCCTTCTTTTGGTCTTCAACCATTTTAATATATCCAGAAACATGCATTTGACTGGATACAATATTTTTCTTCATACTAGTTTTAATTTTCTTAGCTCTGTTTGCATATCTTAATGTATTATATGTATCTTCAAAACTTGCACTGGAAGGACTAATATTTGCAATCATAACTGTTTGACAATTTCCACCTAAAGAATCCTTTAAAAGCCGAGTTAATTTTGAATCACGATAAGGAATGTGTTTTATTCCATCAGCTAAATTATTAATACAATTTCCAAGAGCTAAAAGAGACTTATTTATGTTTGCGCCTTCTTTAAATCTGGCACCTGTACAACCTGTTGCTGAAGCTCTCTCAGATCCAGCCAAGTCTATCATGGATAGTTTAACATGTTTTACTTGTCCATCCACTTTGCTGGTGATGTTGACATAAACTTGAAAAACAGCATGACTCCTACTACTTTCTTGATTAGCATCAGTAGCATGTTGAGTACGATTTTTATTTCCTTTGGCTAAAAGTGACAGTAGCTCTTCCGCATTATGAATACTAATGATTTTTAAGCCTGCAACTATGACACCAGCTCTGCTGTCCTCTCTTAAATGTAAAGGTCCAACTCTGTGCAACAAGTCTTGAACATTTTCATTGTAAATTTCCAAGTATGAAACACCAAGATTAAAATCTCTAGTATCCCTCTGCAACTCAATTTGTCCAAAGAGTTCAGCCATAGTACGATATGTGATTCCTGGATCACCATCCTTACCAAGCATTGTGTGAGTTTTACCTGCTCCTGTTGCTCCATAAGCAAATACAGAGCAATTGTAGCCATCCAACAAACTTGCTATTAATAACTTTGTACTGCCTTCGTAAACATCTACATTTGAAGTTGTCATATCAAAGATTCGATCGAATACGAATTGCAATTCTTTGTTTTGTTTCTTTAACAAATCACGACCTTTTTGTACAACACCACGATAAAAAAAGGGATTCTCTTCTTCTTTGGGATCAAATACAAGCATGCGATCATCTATAATTTTCACAACTGTCCTATAGTTATCTTGTAACTCTTTATCATTGTGTGGTCTCACCCGAACTATCACTTTAATACTTGTTTGTGCAGTATCACTTTTCATTGCGGCTGTGCTTCCACTAGTACTTGGTTTAACACCTCCTGGACCAGAGGAATGTCTTTTACTGAATTTTTTCACTTTATTAGGCGAAAATGCCTTGGTCAAATCTCTTCTGTTGAAAACCATTTTGCTTCTGGTTAGCCGTGGTCACTGGATTACCAGACTTGCCTTAAAAAAATAAAAAAACTTATTATAAAGAACTGAAAAAAGGGCAATGGTATTAGGTGAAAGAATAATTTAATGAATATGAAAATTTAATAAGTATATATAAATATAACTTTTATCTTTACAGGATGATTGATGTATATATTTAATTAAATTAAATAGTTAATATAAGATAATGATGATAGGTACATTTTATTCACGTTTTCCCATACTTATACCATTTCACATACAATGTAAATAACATTCTAAACACATGGTAAAACACTTATAAGCTTATGTATAAATAAATCACAAGTATATAACATAAATGACTAACAGATGCCATCAATATCAATTGTAAAAATCATTAATTGAATGAGCAGTAAGTATAGCAAGATCAAAGAAGAGGTATGAGAACAGGTAAGTTTGAAAAAACAAACATGACTTAAAGTTGCAAAGAAACATAAATAATCGAGTATTTATAAGAACGAAAATACCAAAATATACTATTTAAGTACCAATAATTGAGTATACTTAGTTTATAGTACATTTTCAAATAAAAAAAGGAGAAATTCAGTGACTGAAACATACTCTTCCACCCAACATAATTATTAAAATACTGAATATACGGAAAAGCAAACTACTTGTAAAGACATTTTCAGTGCAATCGTCGGGGAAGAGCAAAAACCGCTTCCAAGGATTCGGTCGCGTTATTTTTTTTCACAAATCCATGGGGGGGCCCGCCCAATACAAGGAAGTGTATGCTTTGACAGTGAGGACTGAGGCGGGACTGTGAAAAACCATACATGCGTAATGTACGTGTCGCATACCTAAAATAATGAAAATCTCTCACCAGTGGACCCGAGCTAACTAGACCTTCGGATCTTTTCGCAATTTTTCCTCTTGAGGGGTTGTAAAACCGACGTACTTAATGAAACTCCCTTCACACACGGAACGCTTGCACTTGTACAATGAAAACGGCCAATGCAGGCGGTAACAAGCTTAGCTCGTATATGTGTATATTGCGGCCTTTTGAGGCGCCCACCAAGATCGACCGTTGACACGCTTCTTGGCGGGTGCGCTGACTGCCATCCAAACTTGAAATTCAAACTGAAGATTCGGCGAAATGACGCGAGCGGCGCTGACGTCGGTGATTCGCTTTTTTAATTGATGATGATGTGATATAAAGCAGGCTAGGCTGGATTTAGAGTTTTTACTTTAGCGTTTTGGCTGCACTTGATAGGTATATTTTAACGTTGTCGCAGCCATTTTGAGGTGAGAAATTCCCGTGCCGCGACGATCTCTGTGCTGCTTGGTTTTTATCTTATATCGATTAAAATTGTTGCAGAATTGGCGCTGCAGTTTTTGCAAAATGGTTTATAACGTGCAGGAAAAAATAGATGAATAAATTTGTGGAAAGTTTTTGTTCACTTCATACTTATCCCCTATGATTTTGATTTATTGATGTAACAAATATGGAGTCCAATCAACATCAGCTGACTATGCGCGGGATTATTCAAATAATCAGGAAATCCATCAATTTTTTTTTTAACACTTTGACCTTGTGCTAGTATGAATATCTTCTTTTTATAACAATAATGGCCATAATAAATCATTCTAATCATTGTATTGCAGTCTTAAATTATAGATAGATGCGTTAGAATGATGAAGATCACGAAAGCAGATTTGCACAGATAGAAATACGTCATCTATAATCACATTAGGTTTAAAATTAAAATTGCATAATTATACAAAAATATATCAATCAATCAATCACGAGTTCCGATAATTGACGTTGTTAGGGTTCTTTAGAACGTTTCTATTTAGATTGTTAGTGTGGGTACGTCAGTATCGGCGAACACACACAGTGTTGCGCGTTCGATAAGTGTATTTAGCGTGCGCATTATTATTTTTTTTTTCTCTCTCGGAAAATATTCCACACGATTCACTTTTCATTCAACAAACGCAAATGATACTGAAAACACATTCTTGGATACCGGGTAGCGTCTTAAAAATAGACTTCCAAGTCGAATAATAAGAAGATGAGCCTATAGGCGCGGACAGTTTTATAACCTCGAAGAGATTAGTGCTCGGCAAGTAATCTGCAAATGCGGAAAAATCAGAGAAAAGAATATTTTGTAAGATCTTTAAAAATACTCTTGGATCGTCCAATAATAGGATGGTCTTGCGGATCACAGTTTTCAAGCACCTAGCTAAAAGTTCTTACAACGTCAAGGTCAAGCATGCATACTGCAGCGTGGATGAAACTCGTGCACGTTTTTACGCGAGTTTACCTCGACTTACACCTCAAGAGGCACGAAATGATATTTCTTTTTTATACTCTATTGATTTATAATTGATATGATATTTATGTAATACGTTTTGGCTGATAAATATTTTTTTTCCCAGGTGACTGATATTTTACAAGCGAATGAATATACCAAAGAATTTACTGGTCCGAACTCTGTGAAAAGTTACGATTCTAATCAATTAGCTTCCAATAGTCCAATAGAAGATACTAGATCAGAAGCAAGATGTTTATTAACAAATGGTATTGATACATTAATATTTGTTTTAACTTACATACCCAAATAGACTAAAAACAATATTAGATAAAGATACGATTAAGAAGAGAGTATATTGTAAATTTATAAATTTAAGTTTAAATAGATCATAAAAATATTTATAATTAAGGTTCAGTTCCATTTTATAAAAACTTGTTTTCATATTCTTAATACCTTGCAGGTATCCTCTTGGGAGTATTCGATGGTCATGGTGGCAATACCTGTGCTCAAGTAATATCAAAACGACTTTTGAATTACATTTCAGCATGTCTGCTTCCTCCAAATATATTGCAGACATTCTTGCAGTCAATGATCTCTGGAAAGAACTCCCAGTTACTTGAAACATTTAATGACAAAGCGAAAATAATTAACGAACTCAATGAAATTTATCAATCAAGTTTCATCAGTTTTTTAAAGGATCTAGCTGAAAAAAATTCTGGAAAAGAATTTCAAATGGAAGCTGCCATAGAAAACGCTTTCCTTCGGCTTGACAATGACCTTGCAGTGGAAGCTTTAAATGCAAAAGGAAAAAATATTGTAAGAACGCTTTCTGTGGCAATGTCAGGGGCAGTTACTGCAGTCGCACATATTGATGGACCTCATTTGCATGTTGCTAATGTAGGAGATTGCCAAGTAGTTTTAGGAGTACTTTCAGGTATGTCTTTGAATTATAGATAGTGCATCTAATTTCTTTAATACATTTAACCCAGAACACAATGATATAATTGATGTATAAAAATAATTTGTCATACGTATATGATAAAATAATTCTAGAACAAAATGATATGTGACCTTTATAAAATTTGAAATAATATTTTGAGCAAGAACAATAAAATCACAAGTCAAGATTTATATGTATTTATAAAATTTTACTTTTAAATAAATTCATATATCGTACCTAAAATATGAAAAATAAATATAAAAATTAGTGGAAATATGCATACATACCATGTAGTATCAGTATATTTTTTATGCCTATCATTTTATATTCTCAACTACACTATCAAAGAATTGTTCATTATGATTTATAAAATAATTAATAAATTATTTTTCATGCTTTCTATCAATATTGATTTTTTTATAGAGAGTGATGGATGGTCTGTTAAAATGATGTCAATAGAGCACAATACAGATAACCGTGCAGAAGTAGATAGAATTTTCTCAGAACACCCAGCAACTGAAAGATCAACTGCCATAAAGCTGGAACGTCTTTTAGGTCAATTAGCACCACTTCGTTCAATGGGAGATTTTCGATATAAATGGTCTCGTGAGATTATGAATAAGTATGTCGTACCGTATTATGGTGAAAATGCAATACCACCAAACTACTTTACTCCGCCGTACCTGACTGCTAAACCTGAAGTTAAATACCACAGACTGACGCCTAGGGATAAATTTTTAATTATTGGTAACTATAGGATAATCAATTTATTAATTACATTAAGAAGATATCACATATCAATATTTCAAAAATAAATTCACTAAACTATAGTAAGACAAAATAAAATTATGAACAAATTTTTATCTTTGATTTGTTTCCATAATATTTGACACAATGTAATGTAAATTATTCATTAGTAAAACAGCTATGCTATGTAAAACTTCTAAATTTTACACTATTTGCAATTAAATTGTACTATTGCAGACACCTTAACTCAAAACTATTAACTATTAACTTTTAACATTTATCCTTTTAAAAGTCAATATCAACAAGTAAAAATTGTATTACTAACTTTAGGAATATTTTAATATTAATATCAATAATGTATTTTATAGCTTCAGATGGTCTCTGGGATTTAATTTCTCCAATAGAAGCTGTTCGACTTGTAGGAGAACACATGAGCGGTAAAGTAACTCTAAGTCCATTACGCCTACCTCGTAAAAATATGAAACTCTCAGAAGTCAACGAAATGCTTCTACACCGAAAAGAGGGATTGAAAAAAAAACCACTAGATGGTAATGCTGCTACACACTTGATGAGAAATGCATTGGGGGGAACCGAATACGGAATAGATCACGTTAAGATATCGAAAATGCTAACATTACCAACTGACGTAGTACGATTGTTCAGAGATGATATCACAATAACTGTGGTGTATATGGACTCAGAGTTTTTGAGACATTGTCCTCCATAATCGAAATGGTCGCTACTTTTTTACTGTACTTTAAATATAAATGTTGTTTCAAATGTTTTTGGAAACCGTTTAAGAGATTACGGTGTAGAGCTTGTTATTTATTTAATTAACAATAAAAATAATTTACATAAGAACTGAGTTCTCTGATTATTCTTAACGCATTGTTACATTATACATTGAATCTAGCTATTTAAAATTGATCCTAATAAAATGTGTCTCATAAACACAAGCTTATAATGTAAAAATGTATAGTAAAAAAGCTTTCTATTTTGTTTTGTTTTACATAGTCACAAATAAAAATACAGTTAATATTATGCAATCAAAACAAAGAATAAAAATAAAATCGTTTTTTTAAAACAAAAACCATCGTAACCGTTCCATCCATGAAAGATGAAAACTTGTAATACATCATTCGAGTGCGATACATTGTATGTTTAAAGATAGAAAATAACGTATTCATTAGTTTGATAATATAGACATTTTTATCTGAAAATATAGATCATTTTATAGTATGTTCGACCTTGCCATTATTGGCGAGCTGCAAGCTTATTACACGCCAGTTTGCCTTCTTTTAGTACCTCGATTGTTCTTTAGAAAAAACGAAAAAAGATTTTTTAACATTCTTATTTTCACGCTGAATGATTTAAAAACAAGAATAAGGCAAGCGCGCTGAAATTCAATTTTTGAGTTTCTTTTCATCTTGTTCACTCACTATTGAGTATTAAAATCAACCCTCTTGACCACAGTCTTCCTTAAACTTTTCAAGCCTAGTCATGTCATCTTCATTAACAGTTGGACGGGTAGTACTCAACGATTTTAACATATCTTTCTGTAATGAGAAAATAAGCAGGAATAAGTTATTTTTATTTAAAGTAAATTATTTAAAGTTTAATATATTCAAAAAGTAATACAAAAATATACATGAAAAAATGCAGATTCTATTTCCATAAAACAAAACTATTGAAATTTAGTATTTGTATTGTCACTAAAATGTATCCTGGTTCAATAAATAAAAAGAAAAAATTTTAATTGTTTCAATTTCAATGACAAATTGCAATAAACTATACATTTGATCAAATATTGAGAATTGGATCAATATGATTTTTTTTATAGTTCGTATTAATGAAGTTTATATAAATTAAAAATTTGTAACAAGTACTATTGAATAAATTCAAGTTTGCATTTCACAAACCAAATATCCATATTTAAATTTCATAAAAATAGGTATCATTTATCAAACACTTACCATAGTAACCGGTGGTTCATACAATTGATCTCCTGCAACCTCCATCCAATTCATTTCAATTGCTGCTGGATCACCAGGAGAACAGGGAGTAAGTAAATCATCAACAATAATAGAGTGATCTTTAGGTGATGGCCCTCTGACTTTTTTGAAATGTGTAGCTGTTTGAACCTGTCTAACAGGTTGCATAAGGGCATCCCTTACTATGATACTGATATCAGCTCCAGAGTAACCTTCTGTTGCTGCTGCTAATTTCTTAAAATCTTCTTCCGTTAAAGTATGAGAGGTATTTCCTAAATGAAGTCTAAACATTACTACTCTTGCTGGCTCATCTGGCAATGGAATATAAATTCTTTTTTCAAATCTTCTTCTAATGGCAGAATCTAATACCCAAGGTATATTTGTAGCACCCAAGACAAGGATTCCTTCATTGTCTGTACCAACACCTGTTCAAAATCATAATTAAATTATTTATTTGAATATTGTTAAGCAATATAAAATGCACCTTACATAATATCTTTAAACTTCTTTATTTCATACCTTGCATTTGAACTAAAAATTCAGTTTTTATCCTTCTTGCTGATTCTGACTCATTATCACTTCTTGAAGAGCAGAGAGAATCAACTTCATCAATAAATATAATACTTGGTTTGTGACTTCTGGCCAATTCAAACAAATTTTTAACTAACTTTTCAGATTCTCCTAACCACTTGCTCACCAAATCAGATGAAGACACTGAGAAGAAGGTAGAATTGTTGGCTTCAGTAGCCAAAGCTTTAGCTAAATATGATTTACCTGTTCCAGGAGGCTAAAATATAAAATTGCCATGTCATTTTACTTTATAATATAGTAATATTAAAATAAAAAAGATTTATAACTGAATAAGTAACTTACACCAAACAGTAAAATTCCTTTCCAAGGAATTCTTTTTCCTGTGAACAGATGAGGAAAACGAAGCGGTAATATAACTGCTTCCTTTAAAGCCTCTTTAGCTCCATCTAATCCTGCAACATCACTCCATTTGACATCTGGTTTTTCAATAATAATTGCTCCTTCTAACTTGCTTTGTAATTTCTTTTTCTCTGGATCACTATCTGTATCACTATCACCGCTATCACTTTTTTTATCCTCACTCTTTGAATTTTCTTCACCAGCTTTTACAGGTTTCTTTTTGCCTTTCTTCAGATAAGTTTTTAACTTCTCTGCTCTGTCTAAATATTGCATACATTTACTACGAATACTATCCTTAGCTCTATCACCTTGTGCTTCATCTAAAATCAAAATAAATATTTGAAACTAAATTTAGATTTCTTATATTTATTCATTAAGTATATAACTAGTATTGCATCTTGTATATTGTCATACTATATTAAAATTAATTCAACACTTTACAGCAAATATTTTTATCATCGCTAGTGATATATATTTTCTTGAAGGGCTAAATATCTAGCAATTTATATACATTGCCCTTTGTTGGACATAACCTTCGATCACAAAAATAGTTAAAAAAGTATTCAATTGACAACATTTTTTAGAGTACACTCTTTTCTTAGCTTACTTTGATAATAAAGTGTATTTAACTTACATTTGATAGCATGGAGGAAATATTCTACTGAGTGCTCATAAAGCCGCAGGGCTTCTTCATAATTTTTGTTCCTGTCTTCCTCAGTGGCTTTTGTTACCATATCAATGGCTTTCTGTAAGTTCATAAAACATTCAATGTCAGTTGCACTAATTGCAAAATTCCCAGCAATCGCATTATTACCTGCAGAATCGGCCCCGATGCCATGATGTTCAACAATAACGACTTGCTCCACCTTGAAAGAACGAGTGAATGTGTCACTCTTTTCTAACCTTAAAAAATCCCTAACTGCGACTGTTCCCTAAAACTGGTACACAAACGTGGTTGCACATTAATTTGACACTTTACTGTATTTAAATTGCGAAAAAATCGCTAAACACGAAAAGTTACATGCAGCATTAATTAAATTACTCAATTCAATATCATTACTCACGATTAATATTTATAGTACACTTTTTCCTGTCCAACGGATAACCTACTAATATTCAACTTGCTGACGTCACAGTAGTCATGGTTCAATTGTTCACGTGAAAGGGAAAGAAAATATTTTGTGTTTTACGGTTTTTTATGAATTCATCGCAAGGAATTGGAAAATATTAAAATAATTAGACTGTCAAATTACGCCTTTGCTTTTCAGAATGGAGAAAGAAAATCAACTTTTCCACGAACTATGGAAGTACGCATAGAATGGGCGTTGTATACAGTAATACTCGTATCTTCATATCCGCACAATTTTAATTTTACGCCCTCTTCAGTAAACATCTCAAGATAAAATTAAATGTGAAAATAGCAGACATTGAGACATATAGCAGTTTATATATATAAATTATTTTATTACAACTATATAGTTTATGCACATTGCATATGCACCGGTACATCCGTATCGACCGTATAATAATCACGATCACGATCACGAAAATAAATACGGGCGACATGGGCGCGATCATGCAGGCTTTCGACAGACAGCATAATTCATGCTTTATAAATATTTAATTTTAAATATTGTCAACATTTCGTTATTTATGTCAACGTTATTATTAAAACAATAATGGTTTTTTATTTGGAGTTAAAGATTTTACTGTACTCGCAATGGATAACCTGTAAACCTGATGTTTTTCTCATTCGATTTTATTAATTTTACTGTTTAAATTCTTCCATTGGATAATTATATAATTGTGAGTTTAAGATCTGTTTATTAGAATTTCATATTGATGTAGATATGTTTTATATTCAACCTCCAAAAGGATTGGTTACTTTGCATACTTTAGAAGAAATTGTTTTTTCTCGATTAGATTATTTAAATCTGTTAGATAGTGATAAAGATCAAGCATTTAATGGAAAATTTGAATATTTATTAGAAGGATCACCTTATGATTGTGTTGGACATTTTATTTTAAGGTAAATACTTATACCTAATTTTTGAGATTTAATTGTAATTCACATTTATTTATTTTCAGATTGTTAACATCAAGATATAACGAACTATTTTCTTATTGGATATGTAAAGAGACATTGCTCTTGAAATGGAGATTGACTTTGATACAGTCAAGGCAATTGTATAGATTGTTTAAAACTATTATAAGACATGTAAAAAGACGTGAGAAGTGCAGCAATCCAACAGATGATATTTTATTGGAAATTAGTTCGTTTTACCTAGTACCTAAAATTTTTAAACACATTTCATCTCAGAATCATCATGAAGAATGTACTGAATATCATCTAACAGGTAAAAATAATGAATATTGAATTTTTAATTTTTAAATAGAAAATTACTTTAGTTTATTATTTATTTTTCAGTTGATTTTCAATTGATACCAGATTTAGTAGAGACAATGTCTGTTGATTTGAATAGAGGCTTAGCAACAGTGTATTGCTCACAATGGAGACAATTACTCCAATCTTTATTTCAAACTTTTATATCATACGAGATGAAAAGTCAAAGTAAATTAATGAAATACTTTTTAGCTGATCCCCGATTAAATATTATACGCCAAAAACTTAAAAATCGCTATCTTACCAAAACTTACAACTGTGGAAATATAACTGTATTTAATATAGATGATGAAGTACTTAATTTTCCTCCTTGTATGCAACATTTACACTTTGAACTTCGTCATAAACATCGTTTGAGCCATTATGCACGTTTTTACTATACACTATTTCTTAAAGAATGTGGAATGAGTTTAGACGATGCCCTAATATATTGGAGAAACGAATATTCTAAGCCACATAGTTGCACATCCCTTTGCACTCATGATTGGCAAACAGATGCCAAAAAATTTGCTTACAGTATTAGACATATGTATGGCTTAGAAGGTGGACGAAAAAATTATAAAACTCCAAATTGTCAAGGCATTTGTGTAAGTTAAAATCTATTGTTTTAGACCTCAAATTTTATTTTTTATATTATAGATAGAAAAAAAATTAGATATTTGCATAAAACTTATTACATTTCATGAGTTTAATTCATGATAAAACTTTTATTATTTAAATCAAAAATCAAGTCTGTTGATTTCCAAATAGAGTTTTGCAATCAAGCAACAAAAGTTCCAAAAAATTTACATTTAAAATTTATTAGTAACATATAAATAATATTGTATTTTAATTATCTAATTCACATACAAAATTATGCATATTAAAATTAAAATAACAATTTTTTCTTAAAAATATTTTCATACAAAATAACAAATGTAACTAAAAAATTAGTGAATATATTTTATTTTGTACTTCACAGGAACAAGTGGCTGGATCTAAATATGAAGGTGGTTGTCCATTTAAAAATTTTGATACCGATTCTTTAAAATCTTTACTGAGTAAATCAATGTCTGATAGTGATGTAAATCAATTTATGGTGAGCACTTTTAATCATAAACCTCAAGAAACATGTGCACATTTT
The DNA here is from genome assembly GCA_900490025.1 of Megastigmus dorsalis. NCBI lineage: Eukaryota > Metazoa > Arthropoda > Insecta > Hymenoptera > Megastigmidae > Megastigmus > Megastigmus dorsalis. The sequence goes on from UELU01129680.1 coordinate 57,481, forward strand.
TTTAAATTAAAAAATACCACATTGATTAATGATCTTAAAATTACCAAACCAGTTCAGTATTACATGACAATGATTGAACTAAATTAAAGGGCCATACAGTACCTTCAATTTTGTGATATAATTTTTAATTGTGTAGATATCAATTAATCATCTTTTTAAATTAATTGACATTTTTATAATAAATAATCCGTTTTTATATTTTTAATATGAAGAACAATCTAATTTTACAAACTAAGCAGTACAATCATTATCTTTTGATTGAAAATTTTTTGAGTCCTTCCTGTATAACTTTGTGAGTTACACCATCCCTAACTAATATAGACAATACACCTACTTTAGTTAAATCACTAATATTTCTTTCCTCATCATCGAAGAATATCATATCCTTGTACTCAACACCAGATGCATCCTTAATCCTATGGAAAAAAAAAGAAATTATTATTTTTTTATTTGATTAATAATGTTGAATTTAGAATTTAGAAAAGAATTTTGAATATTTACTTTGAAAAATGAGTAGTTTTTGTACCAGGATAAATTTCCTTGTATTTTATATATTTATTCCATCCAAACAAATCTAACAATTGCTTAGCTCCTTTAATTTCAGAAGTTCTTGATGCTATTCCAATTTCATATCCCTCCTTGAATAATTGCTTAAGAATTTCAGGTGAATGTGGATAATAATGTATTGTTCGCCCGTGAGAATCTACTACTGTATTATGTTTACTAGAAAATAGATAAAAGAAGTATAAAATAATTTACTAAATATCTAATATTAAGATTGACTCATAAAGATATATTTCCAATAATTATCTACAAACGCTTTATTGAATGGTGGTGTGACATGTGTATCAACCCAAAAAGGCCAAAGGGTATAATCTAAGATCAAACGGAAGATTAAGAAATTATTGATTACATTTTTAAATTATTGTGCATACTAATGGTATTAAATTATAGGTATTTAAAATTAATGGAAAAATATATCAAACAATTTAGTAAGATATTATTGTATTTAACAATCAAAAAATTAATTATACCATAAAATAATTAAATCTTTGTCCAAAATTACACATTCTCAACAAATTAATTTACTCTAAATCATAAAGTAATTGAATTATCAATCGATTGAAATTAATGTGCATTTAAAAAGTAATTATGGTAATAAATAAAAAAGTTATTATATTAAATATTATAAATACTTTCATAGAAAATAAAAGTAAAGTTATAAAATTACACTGCATTGTGAAATACTTAGAATATCGTAATTTGCTATGAATTTTATGAAAATCTTTTTCAATTTTTTTAGAAATGAATAAATAATGAAAATTTCCTAAATTTTTATAATTTATCGTTATACATATAATATAAAATATTAGATTCTCGTTAACATTTCTAACCTAGATCGAACACGATCACTTTTGGTTTCTTTTCACTCATGATTCGGTAAAAATGCTTACGAAAAGAAGAAATAATTATTGGTTTTTCTTATTTTACTGCTTCAACTAAAACTGCCAACAGAATGAAAACTTCTTTACTCCCAAATGAATCTCGGAGTGTTTTAAAACATGCTTTGACCTTGACCTTTCACTGAGTAAACTATATAGGTACATTATGACGTATTTTATGAGTTCTCGTATACTAGCAAAAGCGCGGTAATTGTAGTCTGTAGACCAAAGTAAACATTTAGGTATAACGAATATAAGGATGGCTATATTGGTTGCAACAAAAAATGGGTTAGATCTGAATAAAAACAAACAATCGGGTACTTAATTAAATAACAACAGCGCATATTACGTATATCTATATTTATTCATGTTATGTATATTATGTACAAAGTAGTTTCTAATAACCCTACTTGGGGCTCAATCGGATAAACTTTGTTTTCTTATATACATTTATAATATTACAGATACACCAAAATTCTCCACAGTCACGAAGTTATTCATATATAATGTGATCGAACTGTGATTTTTTTTCTCTTTCTTGCAATAATAATAATAATAATAATAAAATAATTATAATGAAATTAATAGTAATAATCATAAAAATAATAATTATAATGTAATATTAATAATATTAATAATATATCGCATCGCTTGAGAATAGATATACATATGTACTATATAATTCCCCATAAAATTTAATCTCTCTTTTGAAATCATAATAGGATTACATCGCATTCTTACTCATTCTCGTGATCCTCTCTCATAATATTATACTTTACTTATAATATTAATGTAGTTTACAATTACTTTTTTTTTGTTTACTTACAATAAGTCGCACGACATTCATACATATCCCCCAAGTATTTTAGCGTGATAGCGTTGATATCGAAACAAATTTATAAAAATACGTGTACTCATCACACTTCTAACTGGCTGCGGCTATGTTTATTTTTTTTTTGTTTCATTACTTTTTTCTTTGTGACAAATTACAAGCACGAGTCAATGACTACACTCTTAACGAAAACAAATTACTTTAATGTTTTTCTCCCACTTTTTGCTACCCTTTCAGTTTTCTTTTTCATCGCACTTTTTTCCATGAACTGGACCACCAACTCATTTTCTCCGATAACTTTTTCATTCGATTATCAGTGCTTACTTCAATTATACCGCGTTAAGTATCTGTTTACACTAAGGAAAAAGAAAAAGAAAAAAATCAGACAATATTAATGAATATCTATATTGATTATCTGGGGGGAGCAGATTATATATATGCAACTCATGGGTGAAAATTGTATCTATAATAGGCAGAAGATGTGTGGAAGAATGTAAGCGTTCTTGATCCAACGTCATTCTCATAATCAAAAAGGCACTGAACGCACATTGTTTAATGTATATAGTTCGACAACGGATCGGTAGACTATTTTTCCCCCTTTCATACATTTTCTTTTTCTCTTTTTACTTTATATATCCCATGGACCGAAGAAACGCAAATTATCGCATGTATATAGTGTCGTATACCCCATATAAATACATTATGAAACGAAAGAAAGATATCGTTTACAAGAATGTGCCCACACACAGGGGATCTTAAATGATTCTAGTTATTTATTTTACTTTTTTTTTCGTTAAGAGTGTCATATGTATATACTTCATTAAGATTTTTTTTTTATTTATTTCTTTATTTGAACGCCGCCAACGATTGGCTATTGATCAAGGGGGCGAATCGAAAAGTAAAAAGCTGCAAACGCTCACTTTTTCGCTACAGTGCTTCACTTTTTTTTTTATTTGTTTATCTTTAATTATTTTTATCATTACATACGATTTACTTTTTTTGTTAGCTGTAAATTAAACGCATTCTTTCTTCGAACGTAGTCTTTTATTTTCGATCAGTGAAAATATCGCTTTTTCATATCATTGTTCATCTCTCTTTCTTTTCTATTTGCCGTCTGATAGCGTGTTCGCAATCATTCGTCACGATTAATTAATGAACCCCTAGCACTATCACAAGTAAAATTTACCTTTTCCTCGCCGTATTTATACATATATATATATAATATATAATATATGTATATATATATATATAATCCCAAGAAGTCCACGCATCAGGAGCCTACAATACCCAATGTGTATCAAAGTGATTATAAAGCAATTCCTCTTTTGTCAGTGTATGAAAATTCTAGCTAATTTTTTATTGTTTTTTTTTCTTAAATTTAATTATGTAGGTACGATAAGTAAAGGAAATGTTTGATCGAGTAAACACCGATTGAAATAATTGCAAGGATAATTTTTCGCGCAAGGATCTTTTTAGTAGCTCTAAACAATGTTAAATGTTACTACGAGTCCGATTATAATCATAGATTTTAAAATTTAGAGATATTCCTATGTTACATACAAGTAGACGATTCTTAAGTTTTTAATCTTCAAAATAGAAATTACTTTATAAGCACACTGTAAGTGATTGACATATAATTCTTAGTTAAGGGTAAAAATATAAAATAGCATTAATCCTTTATTTAACCAACAAACGAACTCGAATACTATGTATCTTATATATATAATATATATATATATATATATATGGGAGCGTCCAGAAAAAGCTATCCAATGGGCGTACGCAACGCATTTTTCGCATAAAATACGCTCTGTTCAACTCGCTCATAAATGAACGTTAAGGATCCGAGAAAAAAAAATCAAAGAACACAGATCGATAGATTTTTTTCTCGCTCTTTCTGATGGTGTGTTTTTTCTCCAAACTGCATTTTTAAGCTCTAAAAATTATGTCAAAGGTTAAAATAATTTTGCTAAAAAACCACATTCTTTTTTTTTTTCAAATTAGCTGCTTTTATTCAAAAGTACAACTCTAATCTGCAAGTGGAGCCGCATCCTGCCGTATGCACTATCCGCGATACGACTGGGCTTGCTTTTTATACAAGTATTATAATGCACATTTATACTTATATTATTTTGTATTTAAAATAGGCTTTTATCAGATCGTTTAATTTTTTTTTGTTTCTCTGATTTTCTTACTGTTGGGTGAGTTAGATTGAAATTGTTCGAAAAACACAGCTAAACACAATCGATTCATTGTATCAAACTATTGACGGATAGTAAAAGACTTGAACTAGAATCGTTTTCAGTATCAGAACCATTCGGATTATATCCACCAATTTATATTTAAATAAATAAAACAAAAACTACAATCAAGATTGGTAAGAAAAGAAATAATGAGAAACGACCTAATCAATCAAACTCATCCAACAGTAAGAACATCAGAGAAACAAAAAAGATGGATTTTAAACAAACAAATTTGTTTTGTTTAAGAGATTTGTTAAAAATAAATAATTTGAAGTATAAAATGCTATAAGTATAAATATGCATTATAATACATGTATAAAAGAAAGGCTAGGCGTAGCGTGGATAGTACTTGAAACCCTTCACTTCTCCAACTTGAAATTTTAGCCACTTAAGTATAGCTTAAGAATTTCACTTTCGAATAAAAAAAATAAATTTGAAAAAGAATTTAGTTTTTTTTTTTCTAGAAAAATTGTTTCAAACATTTGACACAGTTTTTAGACCTTAAAAACGCATTTTGGAAGAAAAATAGTCGCAGAGCATCGTTCTATGTTCTTTGATTTTTTTTTTCTGGGCTCCTTACCGTTCGCTTATGAGTGAGTTGAACAGAGCGTGTTTTATTCGATAAATGCGCCTCGCGTACCTGCTTGCTTTTGCTGGACGCTCCCATATACAACATGGATGATAATTCGTAATTTTTTTGTATAATTTCTTTCGTAATCAAGGATTAGTGATATATTTTCCGATAATTCAAAGCTTGGGTAAAACGCTTGTTCGTTTTTTTTTTGTTTTTGTCTATACATGTTAGGAAGTACCACAGTGGAAAGAATATACATGGAAAAGTTTAGATTTTTTGTTGTTCACCCCCGCCCCATGTATACATGCGTTAAATGCTAAAAACATTTCTCTCTTCCCCGTTTTATCCTCGCAGTTCATCATCACGCGTTCGGCATATTTTAGGTATACATTTTCCTTGAGCCTCAGCTTCGTCTTATAAACGAGACTATGAAGTCAATTTATTGTTTTTAAATCATTCCCATTTTGCATCGCTCACTCGCGCTTCTTGATTAATTATACTAAATATACCAGAACATCGTAGTTTTTTTTTCGTTTAAATAGATACTCGCAACATCGAGAGCAGGATGAACTTGCAAGACATTACTTGTATATGCTTTTTTCATACATAATATATATATATATATATAAATATATACATATATTTATATATATGCTTTTTACTTTTTTTGCTTTAAATTGATGATTATATCTACTTAGATATCTTTTGTCCCTCGTGATATTTGTTTAATAAGTATTTTCCTAATCCGTCAGCGTGAAATTCAAGCTACTGTTAATTTGATTATAACGTTTTTTGCTGCCTTATGTTTGTTTTTTTTTTTTTTGTATTTTTTTTGTCATGAAGTTTGAGACGCTTTCTTTCGAAGACACCAATTGGAGATGCTTAAACACATTTTGCTTTCATATTCACTTTTTTTCCCTTGCAGGCGACGAATGCAACGACAATATTTCACGCGCGTCGAATCGACGTATTCCGTCCTATTCCTTTTCGCATTTCGTTCGCGTGATTCTTTATTTATTTAAGTATAGGTTTTAGGTTTTCTTTCCTCTGCGTCAACAACTGGTTATGCTCTTTCTCAGCGGGATTTCGAAGTTTTAAACGCGTGAATTTAAGTGTGTATGCATGTGTACAATGTGAGATGCCACTACGTGCACAATTCTCCCGATCTCCCATATATTATACGTTTTTTTTTATCATTTTATATAATTTATTATTCACTTATATATACATATACACGCACGTACTTTTTATTATGTATTTATGCATGTAAGCGTGAATATATATAAGAGATTGCAAAATTGTACGAGGCGTCTTTCTCGGGATAGCCTTAAATACGGTACAAGTTACTTGTAAGATTCTACGGGAGAGACTCGATTGGTTTCTTAACGAAGAAAAACGTTCGTGGATGATATTCAATTAGAAGGTGAAAAACGGTCCTCTTGAATCAATAAAGTACACTTTTGTTTAAAAGGCTGACTTTTAAATAATACTTTTTGGCCCTGAAGAGGGACGTACATTAAATAAACGCCCGAAACGTCGGCCTGTTAAACAAAAGTGTTCTTTATTGGTTCGAAAGTATCGATTTATTTCTCTTTCTTTTTTTTTTCTATTTTTTATTATATTCTCGCGAGACTCTAGAACTTTTCGGTGTGTGACGAAATAATTTTTCTGCCTCCCTTTTTCGCTCTCGTTTAACATCGCGCGCGAGCTACAAAGTGTGTGTGAAACCCAAGTTTGAACGTCATCGATCGTAAATTTTTTCTTGTACCGTTTAATGAATAAAGACCTTTCGCATCTAATAAAGAGATACTGTCAGTCTCACGTATATATTTTTTTTCCTTATTTTGTTAAATTATCGGCAGTTTTTCTCCGCATCGTGCACCCTATGTTTTTTTCTTTTATTTTATATTTTTTTCTTAATTTTTTTTTGTTATTATTATATTACTCCGTTGTTTTTACTCTTTAATATTATTTTTTACTTCTTTTTTTTTCTTAAATTTCTTTATGATAAAAAATCTGCGACGCGTGAAATCAGTAAAGATCGTAATTGTCTAGCATTCTCCAGTGTTCTTACGTCTGCTTCTTTATTTTTTTTTCTCTCTCTCTCGTATCGTTTTCAGTTAATATATTCACTAGGCCAAATTCTACAATCTATAAACGTTTTTGTACGATTGTTATTTAAGAAAAACAGCTTTTCGTTGGGCCCAACGACCGGGACACCTTTTATAGCGCACTATATACCTTCTCCACAACGACGACGCACGCGCGTTTTATTATATTTATTGTACAAAATAAAAAGAGACAACCTGAGGCTGTGGTTAATACAGAACTGGGTGCTAGTAAACAACTTTCGTTAGTACAGTGTTTACAGTACACATTATTATTTACATCACCTTTCGTAAACAGTAATTACTTTATAAAAGTATACGCATTTGGAGCTTTCGAAGATTTACTAGTTTCTTTCTTTTTTTTTTATAGGTATATACACTTTGTATGGAGAGTTTGCGCGAGTTGCAAACATCTTCTACAAATTTCACACACGCGTTTCAGTGTGAAAAATTAGCTTCTACTTAGCATTAAAAATTGCATTTACAAAAGTTTCTCTGGTATTACATCGAATGTGTTGTTTACACAAAAGTTATGTAGAACTCTGCGCAAGAATGATAAGCTACGATTAGAAAAAATACCAAATTTCTATCAGCTAATACGTTTGCACTACGGCAGAAATTGGCGTCAAACTGAACGTTACTCAACGAATTCAAGAAATTTTTCTTGCAACCATTTAGTCCACACTTTTGCGATGCATACACTTTTATAAATTAATTAATGATTAAAATACGTGATAAAAGCTAAATGGACAATTTACTGGGACCCAACGCTGTGGTTAAACTATAATAAAAGCTAGAACCCGGTAACAGTAATTACACCATTATTTAATTTTGAATCCTTTTTGTTTTACATGTATTAGTAAACAAACATCGTAGACCATCTTATTATTTACATTCCTTGTTAATAGTTAAAAAATCAGACTTTCTAGGCTCTTTAGCCTATGAGAAACGGAGTACATTTTACATTGCGCTAAAGTTATTATTCATTTTTTTTCCTTTTATTTTGTATTCGTGTTTCATATTTTTTTTTGTTTTGCTTGTATTTGCAAGTTTACGTGTAATTTAACTTTACACTTTGTGTATCATATATTATATTTTTTGTTTGCATGGAGAAGTTAGGGAGACTTCAATCTAATCACAGTATATGCTGATTTGATCGTGAATAAATTAATCCTTATTTGAACCACGTTACTTCAATTACCATATCACTTTTCATATATCCACCTCGTTTATATACTTTTTACTATCAAGGGTCTCGTACTAAATTTATCGCGAATACGCTTCGGTACTCGAACTTTAAACTTAGCAAAATCCTTGATACTCTACTCAATTTGATACTACGCAACCCACGTACCTTGGATCTTCCTGACATAATTCTACTTTTTCTCATTCAATTACTTATTCACTTCTGTTGCAACTGTCATAATAGTACATACGTTTCCGTGAAATTGAATAACTTTTCTTATTGTTTCGACAATTCTTTTACACTATTATTTAATTAATCACTTTCATTAATTGTACGGCTAAGAGACGCAAATTTTGTGACTGGATTGAGTCGTCGAAAGATTACCTTATTTTTATACACATAACATTCTTAAATTATACACCGCTAGACTCAATAAGCGATTGGATCCAAGGCATTGGTATATCGTCAGTAATTACTTTTTATTACATACTTTACATGTCATAATTGCAGCGGCTGCCCAAATACATACATCGTGTTTTAAACGATAGAAAGAGTAATGTATGCTGATAAAATGCAAATGTGAAAACTTATTTTTTTTTTACAAACATATTCTTTGTACACTTCAATCGACGAGTGTACAATCGCACAAAATAAGAATTATTATAGAAAAACAAAATGAAGAAAAAAGGCAAGAAGGAAAATAATCGATCAATGCCACTTACAATTTTTTTTCCTTAAAAAAGAAAGTAAACTAAAATATACGAATATCGAAATATTAACAACTCAAATTCTTAAAAATTAAAAGTATATATATTTATAATCTTTTGTATTTATGGTTCTCACGTTTGTAAAGTTTTTTCACCGTACTCATTTATCTGGGTCAATACCAAAATAGCGTCCTGCACTAAGAAAAAAAGTAGCTCAAATCAAAATATATGTTAATTTCACAATAAAATTATTTCGCATGTTAAATTTATTTCTTAAGATAACCAAATGTAAAACTGAAAGAATGATTTGGCGTTGATTAAAAAGTAGTCAAAGCAATAAAATTAAAAAATTGTTGAATATGCTTAATATAATAATTTAAAATTCAATTATAAAAAGAAACTTTTTTGTAATATTGAGAATTTTGTTATTCCGCGCAATTTTTTTCTTTGTGCAGATCGAGCGATTCATTATTATACTTCGCTCGTTATAACGCGAGAAATGTAAATGTTTGAACGCCAAAAGGACACAATTCTTCGTGATACTGCAGAATCGCGCGAAAGCCAACATTTATGTAATGAAAAAATTGACGAGTACTGGTCATCTTTTTTTTCCAGACACAAGTCCTATGTGTTTCTTTTTCCCTCTTCAGTGTGTTTGTGTATTGACGTATAATTTCATACATCTTTCATTGGATAATCGCTCGCGTGTTGAAATTATTTCGCAGATCGAGCGATAACAAAGTAACATCACTTTTTTCCTCTTCGATCCTGGTGAAGAACAAAGTAGAGCGAAAGAACACGAACTTTTCTACACTTTAAAAAAAAAGTAATGACCTTTTACAAACGCCTCCTCCTTCATTTCTCGTTATTTCGCATCTAATTTCAACAAAAAAAAAACTAGCTTAAATGTACAAAGCAAAGTATAATCATAATGAGACAATACCTCTACCGTTCTTGATCAGTTTCTAGAGCGCGAAGTAGAGGAACTTCCTGTTTCCTAATAAATCGAGCGCTCGATGATAAGAGAAACTAAAATTTATAAATGAAGAAAGATTTGAAAAGAAAAAATCCACGATGGTTTTGTACATTTTTGTATATTTTCTGTTCTATCGCTGGTATCACGCTTCGCTCGTCGAGGGTGAACTTTCGTCAATATTTGAATTACAACGAGGAAGACCAGTGACTTATGCCGGAAATCGCACTCATTCCGCTTCTTCCCTAAAACTGTCTCGTGACAAGTTTTTCTGTTTTTTTTTTTGCTACAGCATACGCTTACTATATGTACAGATGAGAAATCGCACTCGGTCAACGAGCGAAGCGAACGCTTCCAGATCCTCGAAATCATATAGCATATGTGTGTGTGTATATATATAATAGCAATTGCCTTGACGATCACCCTCGTGTATTTTAGATAAAACGGGAAAATGGTACAACATCAAGATTTGCTTTTTCGCTTCCGTTTTTTCCTTCATTTTTTCGTTCTCGATCGATATCGCATCCCGTTTCCGCTCTTTTTTCTTTGTCTTTAAATAACGCAAACTGAACTAAATTATTACATAACATACGGTACTTATGCGAAGTATGTAATATACGCTATGTGTGTATATAATCGTATTCATATACGTATTAGTCAGTTGACAATCGACGATAAATTTGCTGGGTTCTTATCATCTCTTTTTTTAAATCTTTTTGTGTTTAACAACATTGCAACGAAACCAGTTTTGTGAAATTGTAAAAAATTAAAAGGCAGCATCGCTAACTTATATTAATAAGATAATATTATTTATAATAAAGACGTTAATTATGTGATAATCCTTATAATAATTACATACGTCAATAAATCTTTATAGTTTTTTTTTCAGGAGATTGGTTTTTTTTACTAATTTATTTTTGTATTTTTTGTTTAGCATCCATTACCTCAATTCTGTACGCATATTTGTAACAAATATATCATATGCGTGTCTTATAATGTATAGGTACATATAGCTGTATAACATGTAAAGCCAAGCTCCTGTAATATACACAACACTTGAGGCACTTATTTGTGTGCTCAAATACCATTTTTTCTCTTTTCTCTTTGTCATTTTTTTTTTTAAATTATTATCTGACTTATAATTTTTTTTTCTTTTTATCAAAGCATATTTCTAAATTGTATGTTATCTCTCGTAACAATTATAGGACTTTTAAAAAAGGTCGGTGCCGTATTTTTGTTGTTTCAGGGAGCTTATAAACAGCATTAATGATTTATAAGGATTTGATGACTAGTCGTTTGCTTCGAAAAGAAAAAGAAAAAATTTCGAACAAATCGACATCTGCGTGTTGTTATTTTCCAGAATATCGATATTCGTCATTTTGCTACTTATCATCCTAGTAAATTCATCCCTCTAGTATTTCCGGATGCACGCCGCCTTCGGAAATTCCTTAAATTTTCCACGATAATCTTAATTCAATTTAGAAATGATCTTTACACGTTCAATCGTTATCATGTCCACGCTTTTCAATAGTTTTCGGCTTTTAAAGCTTTTCTATACAGACTAGTTTGCATTTTCAGGACATTGATGAAAATTATGTAAATTTGGAGCCTGTTTTACATTAGCCATAATTATTATCGTTACTCTTACCTTATTTTATATACATTTTTTTGTTATATTTTTATTCTTTATATTTGTATGAACTTTAAACGCTATAAGTTTTACACCTAAATGATAATATTACTTTTCCCCTTTTTGATTGATAATATGGCCGCAAAAACAGTTTGCTATTTACCCCTTAAACGGGTGTACGCGATTTTCTTTAAAGAATATTTGGAATTACAATAAGTTCAGATATTAATTCTTTCCATCGGTCTAATTTCATTCGTACATCGAAATGTAACCACCGGAACGTACAGTTAAAAAAAGAGACGAAAAAGAATAAAATAATCATAAAAGCCCTTGATTAATCTATCTGGTAACTAATCAATATTCTGGAAAATACACTTTTGAACTTGTACAAAATAATAAAAAGAATATATAATATATATATATATATATATGACATGCAGCGATTTTTCAAGTCGTTAAAAAGGGGAAACAAGCATTATATAACTCAAAACGGTTTCTCAATCTCCAGCCGCGGTGAATCGAATCTCGGGAACAAAAAATTATGCTATAAAGTCTCGATCACACTGAGAAAAGCTTATTTCTCTCTCTTTTTTTTTTATATAGTTTCGCGCTAATCAAACCAAAAAAAAAGACAAAATTCAAATGAAGAGAAATTCGTTGCATTTTGAAAGATGCCCGCTCCGCTCGATGAGCTATTTAAATATGCACACACATAAATACATACGTAGATATATGTACGCGGTATCCGGCCTGTGTATCAGCGTTTGCACGCGCTTACATATATACACGCACGTAAGGGGGGTTTGGCACAAGAATAAACACTTTCTCAGTTACAGCCCTGCGCCATGTTTATAGCTTTGAGAAGGGGGTGGGTTAAGGGGGGGTCGGAGGGGGTCAAGG